>JAFMZF010000007.1:532500-693077 GCA_019155655.1 Kregervanrija delftensis
AGTTCATCTGTTCCAGCATCTAATGCATCAAGTGTGTCATCTGATTCGACCTATGGTTCATCAGTTAGTTCATCTGATCAAGCATCGGGATCTTCGATCATTTCATCCGGTTCCACATCCGGTTCATCAGTTGGTTCATCTGTTCCAGCATCTAATGCATCAACTGTGTCATCTGATTCGACCTCTGGTTCATCAGTTGGTTCATCCATCGTCACATCTGGTTTCACACCCGGTTCATCAGTTGGTTCATCTGCTCAAGCATCTGGATCTTCGATCATCTCATCCGGTTCCACATCCGGTTCATCAGTTGGTCCTTCCATTCCAGCATCTGGTTTATCGACCAGCTCTACAGTTGGATCATCTAGTGCTTCTAGTGTCGACGGTGAATCTTGGGTGATTAGTTTAAGTACATCTGGTTCATCAACTGCTCCATCTGATTTGACCTCTGATTCATCAGTTGATTCATCTGCTCAAGCATCTGGATCTTCGATCATTTCATCCGGTTCTACATCCGGTTCATCAATTGGTTCATCTGTTCCAGCATCTAATGCATCAACTGTGTCATCTGATTCGACCTCCGGTTCCTCAATTGGTTCGTCCACTCCAGCATCTGGTTCATCCATCACCTCATCTGGTTCCACCTCTGGTTCATCAGTTGATTCATCTGCTCAAGCATCTGGATCTTCGATCAGCTCATCTGGTTCCTCATCTGGTTCATCAGTTGGTTCGTCCACTCCAGCATCTGGTTCATCGACCAGCTCTACAGTTGGATCATCTAGTACTTCTAGTGTCGACGGTGAATCTTGGGTGATTAGTTTAAGTACATCTGGTTCATCAACTGCTCCATCTGATTTGACCTCTGATTCATCAGTTGATTCATCTGCTCAAGCATCTGGATCTTCGATGGTTACATCTGGTTCCACATCCGGTTCATCAGTTAGTTCATTTGTTCCAACATCTAATGCATCAACTGTGTCATCTGATTCGACCTCCGGTTCATCAATTGGTTCGTCCACTCCAGCATCTGGTTCATCGATCGTTTCATCTGGTTCCACATCCGGTTCGTCAGTTAGTTCATCTTCTCAAGCATCTGGATCTTCCATCATTTCATCCGGTTCCACATCCGGTTCATCAGTTGGTTCATCTGTTCCAGCATCTGGTTCATCGACCAGCTCTACAGTTGGATCATCTAGTGCTTCTAGTGTCGACGGTGAATCTTGGGTGATTAGTTTAAGTACATCTGGTTCATCAACTGCTCCATCTGATTTGACCTCTGGTTCATCAGTTGATTCATCTGCTCAAGCATCTGGATCTTCGATGGTTACATCTGGTTCCACATCCGGTTCATCAGTTGGTTCATCTGCTCAAGCATCTGGATCTTCGATTATCTCATCCGGTTCCACATCCGGTTCATCAGTTGGTCCTTCCATTCCAGCATCTGGTTTATCGACCATCTCTACAGTTGGATCATCTAGTGCTTCTAGTGTCGACGGTGAATCTTGGGTGATTAGTTTAAGTACATCTGGTTCATCAACTGCTCCATCTGATTTGACCTCTGGTTCATCAGTTGATTCATCTGCTCAAGCATCTGGATCTTCGATGGTTACATCTGGTTCCACATCCGGTTCATCAGTTAGTTCATCTGTTCCAACATCTAATGCATCAACTGTGTCATCTGATTCGATCTCCGGTTCATCAGTTGATTCATCTGCTCAAGCATCTGGATCTTCGATTACCTCATCTGGTTCCACATCCGGTTCGTCAGTTAGTTCATCTTCTCAAGCATCTGGATCTTCCATCATTTCATCCGGTTCCACATCCGGTTCATCAGTTGGTTCATCTGTTCCAGCATCTGGTTCATCGACCAGCTCTACAGTTGGATCATCTAGTACTTCTAGTGTCGACGGTGAATCTTGGGTGATTAGTTTAAGTACATCTGGTTCATCAACTGCTCCATCTGATTTGACCTCTGATTCATCAGTTGATTCATCTGCTCAAGCATCTGGATCTTCGATCATTTCATCCGGTTCTACATCCGGTTCATCAATTGGTTCATCTGTTCCAACATCTAATGCATCAAGTGTGTCATCTGGTTCCACACCCGGTTCATCAGTTGGTTCATCTGCTCAAGCATCTGGTTCATCGATCGTTTCATCTGGTTCCACATCCGGTTCGTCAGTTAGTTCATCTTCTCAAGCATCTGGATCTTCCATCATTTCATCTGGTTCCACATCCGGTTCATCAGTTGGTTCATCTGTTCCAGCATCTGGTTCATCGACCAGCTCTACAGTTGGATCATCTAGTGCTTCTAGTGTCGACGGTGAATCTTGGGTGATTAGTTTAAGTACATCTGGTTCATCAACTGCTCCATCTGATTTGACCTCTGGTTCATCAGTTGATTCATCTGCTCAAGCATCTGGATCTTCGATGGTTACATCTGGTTCCACATCCGGTTCATCAGTTAGTTCATCTGTTCCAACATCTAATGCATCAACTGTGTCATCTGATTCGATCTCCGGTTCATCAGTTGATTCATCTGCTCAAGCATCTGGATCTTCGATTACCTCATCTGGTTCCACATCCGGTTCGTCAGTTAGTTCATTTGTTCCAGCATCTAATGCATCAACTGTGTCATCTGATTCGATCTCCGGTTCATCAGTTGGTTCATCTGCTCAATCATCCGGATCTTCGATCATCTCATCCGGTTCCACATCCGGTTCATCAGTTGGTCCTTCCATTCCAGCATCTGGTTCATCGACCAGCTCTACAGTTGGATCATCTAGTACTTCTAGTGTCGACGGTGAATCTTGGGTGATTAGTTTAAGTACATCTGGTTCATCAACTGCTCCATCTGGATTTGACCTCTGATTCATCAGTTGATTCATCTGCTCAAGCATCTGGATCTTCGATCATTTCATCCGGTTCTACATCCGGTTCATCAATTGGTTCATCTGTTCCAACATCTAATGCATCAAGTGTGTCATCTGGTTCCACACCCGGTTCATCAGTTGGTTCATCCATCGTTTCATCTGGTTCCACCTCGGGTTCATCAGTTGATTCATCTGCTCAAGCATCTGGATCTTCGATCACCTCATCTGGTTCCTCACCCGGTTCATCAGTTGGTTCATCTGTTCCAGCATCTGGTTCATCGATCGTTTCATCTGGTTCCACATCCGGTTCGTCAGTTAGTTCATCTGTTCCAGCATCTAATGCATCAACTGTGTCATCTGATTCGACCTCCGGTTCATCAATTGGTTCGTCCACTCCAGCATCTGGTTCATCGATCACCTCATCTGGTTCCACCTCTGGTTCATCAATTGATTCATCTGCTCAAGCATCTGGATCTTCGATGGTTACATCTGGTTCCACATCCGGTTCATCAGTTAGTTCATTTGTTCCAACATCTAATGCATCAACTGTGTCATCTGATTCGACCTCCGGTTCATCCGTTGATTCATCTGCTCAAGCATCTGGATCTTCGATGGTTACATCTGGTTCCACATCCGGTTCATCAGTTAGTTCATCTGTTCCAACATCTAATGCATCAACTGTGTCATCTGATTCGACCTCCGGTTCATCAGTTGATTCATCTGTTCCAGCATCTGGATCTTCGATCACCTCATCCGGTTCCACATCCGGTTCATCAGTTGGTCCTTCCATTCCAGCATCTGGTTTATCGACCATCTCTACAGTTGGATCATCTAGTGCTTCTAGTGTCGACGGTGAATCTTGGGTGATTAGTTTAAGTACATCTGGTTCATCAACTGCTCCATCTGATTTGACCTCTGATTCATCAGTTGATTCATCTGCTCAAGCATCTGGATCTTCGATCATTTCATCCGGTTCTACATCCGGTTCATCAATTGGTTCATCTGTTCCAACATCTAATGCATCAAGTGTGTCATCTGGTTCCACACCCGGTTCATCAGTTGGTTCATCTGCTCAAGCATCTGGTTCATCGATCGTTTCATCTGGTTCCACATCCGGTTCGTCAGTTAGTTCATCTTCTCAAGCATCTGGATCTTCGATTACCTCATCTGGTTCATCAGTTGGTTCGTCCACTCCAGCATCTGGATCTTCGATCATTTCATCTGGTTCCACATCCGGTTCATCAGTTGGTTCATCTGTTCCAACATCTAATGCATCAACTGTGTCATCTGATTCGACCTCTGGTTCATCAGTTGGTTCATCCATCGTCACATCTGGTTTCACACCCGGTTCATCAGTTGGTTCATCTGCTCAAGCATCTGGATCTTCGATCATCTCATCCGGTTCCACATCCGGTTCATCAGTTGGTCCTTCCATTCCAGCATCTGGTTCATCGACCAGCTCTACAGTTGGATCATCTAGTGCTTCTAGTGTCGACGGTGAATCTTGGGTGATTAGTTTAAGTACATCTGGTTCATCAACTGCTCCATCTGATTTGACCTCTGGTTCATCAGTTGATTCATCTGCTCAAGCATCTGGATCTTCGATGGTTACATCTGGTTCCACATCCGGTTCATCAGTTAGTTCATCTGTTCCAACATCTAATGCATCAACTGTGTCATCTGATTCGATCTCCGGTTCATCAGTTGATTCATCTGCTCAAGCATCTGGATCTTCGATTACCTCATCTGGTTCATCAGTTGGTTCGTCCACTCCAGCATCTGGTTCATCGATCGTTTCATCTGGTTCCACATCCGGTTCGTCAGTTAGTTCATCTTCTCAAGCATCTGGATCTTCGATCACGTCATCTGGTTTCTCATCTGGTTCATCAGTTGGTTCATCTGATCAAGCATCTAATTCATCCACTGTGTCATCTGATTCGACCTATGGTTCATCAGTTGATTCATCTGTTCCAGCATCTGGATCTTCGATCACCTCATCTGGTTCATCGGTAGGTTCGTCCACTCCAGCATCTGGATCTTCGATCATTTCATCCGGTTCCACATCCGGTTCATCAGTTGGTTCATCTGTTCCAGCATCTAATGCATCAACTGTGTCATCTGATTCGACCTCCGGTTCATCAGTTGATTCATCTGCTCAAGCATCTGGATCTTCGATCACCTCATCTGGTTCCTCATCCGGTTCATCAGTTGGTTCATCTGTTCCAGCATCTGGTTCATCGATCGTTTCATCTGGTTCCACACCCGGTTCGTCAGTTAGTTCATCTGTTCCAGCATCTAATGCATCAACTGTGTCATCTGATTCGACCTCCGGTTCATCAATTGGTTCGTCCACTCCAGCATCTGGTTCATCGATCGTTTCATCTGGTTCCACATCCGGTTCGTCAGTTAGTTCATCTTCTCAAGCATCTGGATCTTCCATCATTTCATCCGGTTCCACATCCGGTTCATCAGTTGGTTCATCTGTTCCAGCATCTGGTTCATCGACCAGCTCTACAGTTGGATCATCTAGTACTTCTAGTGTCGACGGTGAATCTTGGGTGATTAGTTTAAGTACATCTGGTTCATCAACTGCTCCATCTGATTTGACCTCTGGTTCATCAGTTGATTCATCTGCTCAAGCATCTGGATCTTCGATCACCTCATCTGGTTCCTCATCCGGTTCATCAGTTGGTTCATCTGTTCCAGCATCTAATGCATCAACTGTGTCATCTGATTCGACCTCTGGTTCATCAGTTGGTTCATCCATCGTTTCATCTGGTTCCACCTCGGGTTCATCAGTTGATTCATCTGCTCAAGCATCTGGATTTTCGATCACCTCATCTGGTTCCTCATCCGGTTCATCAGTTGGTTCATCTGTTCCAGCATCTGGTTCATCGATCGTTTCATCTGGTTCCACATCCGGTTCGTCAGTTAGTTCATCTGTTTCAGCATCTAATGCATCAACTGTGTCATCTGATTCGACCTCCGGTTCATCAATTGGTTCGTCCACTCCAGCATCTGGTTCATCGATCGTTTCATCTGGTTCCACATCCGGTTCGTCAGTTAGTTCATCTTCTCAAGCATCTGGATCTTCCATCATTTCATCCGGTTCCACATCCGGTTCATCAGTTGGTTCATCTGTTCCAGCATCTGGTTCATCGACCAGCTCTACAGTTGGATCATCTAGTACTTCTAGTGTCGACGGTGAATCTTGGGTGATTAGTTTAAGTACATCTGGTTCATCAACTGCTCCATCTGATTTGACCTCTGGTTCATCAGTTGGTTCATCTGCTCAAGCATCGGGATCTTCGATCGTCACATCTGGTTTCACACCCGGTTCATCAGTTGGTTCATCTGCTCAAGCATCTGGATCTTCGATTATCTCATCCGGTTCCACATCCGGTTCATCAGTTGGTCCTTCCATTCCAGCATCTGGTTCATCGACCAGATTTACAGTTGGATCATCTAGTACTTCTAGTGTCGACGGTGAATCTTGGGTGATTAGTTTAAGTACATCTGGTTCATCAACTGCTCCATCTGATTTGACCTCTGGTTCATCCGTTGGTTCATCTGCTCAAGCATCTGGATCTTCGATCACCTCATCCGGTTCCACATCCGGTTCATCAGTTGGTTCATCTGCTCAAGCATCTGGATCTTCGATCATTTCATTTGGTTCCACATCCGGTTCATCAGTTGGTTCATCTGTTCCAGCATCTGGTTCATCGACCAGCTCTACAGTTGGATCATCTAGTACTTCTAGTGTCGACGGTGAATCTTGGGTGATTAGTTTAAGTACATCTGGTTCATCAACTGCTCCATCTGATTTGACCTCTGATTCATCAGTTGATTCATCTGCTCAAGCATCTGGATCTTCGATGGTTACATCTGGTTCCACATCCGGTTCATCAGTTAGTTCATCTGTTCCAACATCTAATGCATCAAGTGTGTCATCTGGTTCCACACCCGGTTCATCAGTTGATTCATCTGCTCAATCATCCGGATCTTCGACCATCTCATCCGGTTCCACATCCGGTTCATCAGTTGGTTCATCTGTTCCAGCATTTGGTTCATCGATCGTTTCATCTGGTTCCACATCCGGTTCGTCAGTTAGTTCATCTGTTCCAGCATCTAATGCATCAACTGTGTCATCTGATTCGACCTCCGGTTCATCAATTGGTTCGTCCACTCCAGCATCTGGTTCATCGATCACCTCATTTGGTTCCTTATCTGGTTCATCAGTTGGTTCGTCCACTCCAGCATCTGGTTCATCGATCGTTTCATCTGGTTCCACCTCTGGTTCCACCTCTGGTTCATCAGTTGGTTCATCTGTTCCAGCATCTGGTTCATCGATCACCTCATCTGGTTCCACATCCGGTTCATCAGTTGATTCATCTGCTCAAGCATCTGGATCTTCGATCACCTCATCTGGTTCCACATCCAGTTCGTCAGTTAGTTCATTTGTTCCAGCATCTGGTTCATCAACTGTGTCATCTGATTTGACCTCTGATTCATCAGTTGATTTATCTGCTCAAGCATCTGGATCTTCGATCACCTCATCTGGTTCCTCATCTGGTTTATCAGTTAGTTCATCTGTTCCAGCATCTAATGCATCCACTGTGTCATCTGATTCGACCTCTGGTTCATCAGTTGGTTTTTCTGCTCAAACATCTGGATTTTCGATCATCTCATCCGGTTCCACATCCGGTTCATCAGTTGGTCGTTCCATTCCAGCATCTGGTTCATCGACCAGCTCTACAGTTGGATCATCTAGTACTTCTAGTGTCGACGGTGAATCTTGGGTGATTAGTTTAAGTACATCTGGTTCATCAACTGCTCCATCTGATTTGACCTCTGATTCATCAGTTGATTCATCTGCTCAAGCATCTGGATCTTCGATCACCTCATCTGGTTCCTCATCTGGTTTATCAGTTAGTTCATCTGTTCCAGCATCTAATGCATCCACTGTGTCATCTGATTCGACCTCTGGTTCATCAGTTGGTTTTTCTGCTCAAACATCTGGATTTTCGATCATCTCATCCGGTTCCACATCCGGTTCATCAGTTGGTCCTTCCATTCCAGCATCTGGTTCATCGACCAGCTCTACAGTTGGATCATCTAGTACTTCTAGTGTCGACGGTGAATCTTGGGTGATTAGTTTAAGTACATCTGGTTCATCAACTGCTCCATCTGATTTGACCTCTGGTTCATCCGTTGGTTCATCTGCTCAAGCATCTGGATCTTCGATGGTTACATCTGGTTCCACATCCGGTTCATCAGTTAGTTCATCTGTTCCAACATCTAATGCATCAAGTGTGTCATCTGGTTCCACACCCGGTTCATCAGTTGATTCATCTGCTCAATCATCCGGATCTTCGACCATCTCATCCGGTTCCACATCCGGTTCATCAGTTGGTTCATCTGTTCCAGCATTTGGTTCATCGATCGTTTCATCTGGTTCCACCTCTGGTTCCACCTCTGGTTCCACCTCTGGTTCCACCTCTGGTTCCACCTCTGGTTCATCAGTTGGTTCGTCCACTCCAGCATCTGGTTCATCGATCGTTTCATCTGGTTCCACATCCGGTTCGTCAGTTAGTTCATCTGTTCCAGCATCTAATGCATCAACTGTGTCATCTGATTCGACCTCCGGTTCATCAATTGGTTCGTCCACTCCAGCATCTGGTTCATCGATCACCTCATCTGGTTCCACCTCTGGTTCATCAGTTGATTTATCTGCTCAAGCATCTGGATCTTCGATCACCTCATCTGGTTCCACATCCGGTTCGTCAGTTAGTTCATTTGTTCCAGCATCTAATGCATCAACTGTGTCATCTGATTCGATCTCCGGTTCATCAGTTGGTTCATCTGCTCAATCATCCGGATCTTCGATCATCTCATCCGGTTCCACATCCGGTTCATCAGTTGGTCCTTCCATTCCAGCATCTGGTTCATCGACCAGCTCTACAGTTGGATCATCTAGTACTTCTAGTGTCGACGGTGAATCTTGGGTGATTAGTTTAAGTACATCTGGTTCATCAACTGCTCCATCTGATTTGACCTCTGGTTCATCCGTTGGTTCATCTGCTCAAACATCTGGATCTTCGATCATCTCATCCGTTTCCACATCCGGTTCATCGATCACCTCATTTGGTTCCTTATCTGGTTCATCAGTTGGTCCTTCCATTCCAGCATCTGGTTCATCGACCAGCTCTACAGTTGGATCATCTAGTACTTCTAGTGTCGACGGTGAATCTTGGGTGATTAGTTTAAGTACATCTGGTTCATCAACTGCTCCATCTGATTTGACCTCTGGTTCATCCGTTGGTTCATCTGCTCAAGCATCTGGATCTTCGATCATTTCATCCGGTTCGTCATCTGGTTCATCAGTTATTTCATCTGTTCCAGCATCTAATGCATCCACTGTGTCATCTGACTCGACCTCTGGTTCATCAGTTGATTCATCTGCTCAAGCATCTGGATCTTCGATCACCTCATCCGGTTCCACATCCGGTTCATCAGTTGGTTCATCTGTTCCAGCATCTGATTCATTGATCGTTTCATCCGGTTCTACATCCGGTTCATCAGTTAGTTCATCTGCTCAAACATCTAATGCATCAAGTGTGTCATCTGGTTCCACACCCGGTTCATCAGTTGGTTCATCTGCTCAAGCATCTGGATCTTCGATGGTTACATCCGGTTCCACATCCGGTTCATCAGTTAGTTCATCTGTTTCAGCATCTGGTTCATCAACTGTGTCATCTGATTCGATCTCCGGTTCATCAGTTGGTTCATTTGCTCAAGCATCTGGTTCATCAACTGTGTCATCTGATTCGATCTCCGGTTCATCAGTTAGTTCATCTGCTCAAGCATCTGGATCTTCGATCATCTCATCCGTTTCCTCATCCTGTTCATCAGTTAGTGCATCTGCTCAAACATCTGGATTTTCGATCACCTTATCTGGTTCCACATCCGGTTCATTTAATTCAGCATCCAGAACTTCCAGTGTTGGCGGTGACTCTTGGGTAATTAGTTCAAGCATATTCTGCGATACGTGTACTGGTTCTTCTGATTCCACATTGGAGTCTTCAGGTTTATCCAATTCCACATCCGGTTCATCAGTTAGTTCATCTGCTCAAACATCTAATGCATCAAGTGTGTCATCTGGTTCCACACCCGGTTCATCAGTTGGTTCATCTGCTCAAGCATCTGGATCTTCGATGGTTACATCTGGTTCCACATCCGGTTCATCAGTTAGTTCATCTGTTCCAGCATCTGGTTCATCCACTGTGTCATCTGACTCGACCTCTGGTTCATCAGTTGATTCATCTGCTCAAGCATCTGGATCTTCGATCACCTCATCCGGTTCCACATCCGGTTCATCAGTTGGTTCATCTGTTCCAGCATCTGGTTCATCGATCGTTTCATCTGGTTCCACATCCGGTTCGTCGGTTAGTTCATCTGTTCCAGCATCTAATGCATCAACTGTGTCATCTGATTCGACCTCCGGTTCATCAGTTGGTTCATCTGCTCAATCATCTGGATCTTCGATCATCTCATCCGGTTTTACATCCGGTTCATCAGTTAGTTCATCTGCTCAAACATCTAATGCATCAAGTGTGTCATCTGGTTCCACACCCGGTTCATCAGTTGGTTCATCTGCTCAAGCATCTGGATCTTCGATGGTTACATCCGGTTCCACATCCGGTTCATCAGTTAGTTCATCTGTTTCAGCATCTGGTTCATCAACTGTGTCATCTGATTCGATCTCCGGTTCATCAGTTAGTTCATCTGTTCCAGCATCTGGTTCTTCTATTGCTCCATCTGATTTATATTCTGGTTCATCAGTCGGTTCATCAGTTGTTACATCTACTTCAGCATCTGGTTCTTCTATTGCTCCATCCGATTTCACATCCGGCTCTGCAGTTGATTCATCTACTTCAGAATATAGAACTTCCAGTGTTGGTGGTGATTCATGGGTGATTACGTTAAGCACATCATGTGAGACATGTATTGGTTCTTCTGTGTTGAGTTATAGTTCATCAGTTGGTTCGTCTGTTTTGTCATCTAGTACTTCTAGTGGTTCATCTAGTTTGACGTCAGATTCATCGGTTGTTTTATCCACTTCGACATCAGATTCATTCATTTTTTCATCTACTTCTACATCAGATTCATCCGTTAATTCATTTACTACCACATCAGATTCATCACCTGTTTCGTTTACTTCCACAACAGATTCATCAGTTGGTTCATCTACTACAGCATCCGACAATTCTAGTAATTTACTTTCCTCATCGTCTGTTTCATCATTTGAAACATCAAATTCAGGTTCTCCTGTGCTTACAACTACATTAACATCGGGTACGTCCAGTGTTAATGGCAATTCATTTGTTATTACATCAATTCCAGCTCCTGGTACTTCAGTTTTTATCAGTTCAGATTCGCTAATTGTATCATCTACTTCAATTTCCATTGATTCAGGCATTGACTTAGGTTCCTCTGTCATTACCTCTAGTATAACATTCAGTAGTTCATATATTTCATCTGAGTTTACATCTGCTACCTTAAGTCTTTCATCAGACTCTAGTGCTGGTTCATTAACTGCTTCATCTGCCCCGGTTTCTGGTAAGTTCGCTACCTCATTTGATTTGACTACTGCCGTTCCAACTGAGTCTTTTTCTACTTCATCAAGTGTTCCTTCAAGCTCATTATTGCGTTCTTTATCTATTCCATCAGATTCCGTTTTAGTATCATCAGCATCTATATCAAATTCTTCCGTTGGTCCAATTGCTGTCCCGTCTAGTTCATTAATTGTGTCATTAAGAGGATCATTTAGTAGCTCAGTCTTTATATCCAGCACAGCAAGAGATTTCACACAGACTAGTTTCAGTCACACATCTTCAGAGAACAATGCTGATTTCACTATTACAGATATTAATTACTATAGCGATTTATCTTCCTCTGTCACAGAAAGTTTAGTCCTGCCTACCACTGTTTTGACTTCTAGTTTTAACAACGAATTTTCCTCTAGTGTTTCAATTTCTTCAACATTTGCATCTTTTGATAGTTTCCCATCAGTTTCAACTAATTCTTTTATCAATTCAGCCTCATTGAAGTCTGTTCCAACATTATCAACTGTTCCAATCACGACAGTTTACCCAGTATCATCAACTTTCGCTGAAAATACAATGACGCCTGAATATATTTCATTATCCACCTACACTAGTACTGATGGTAGTACTAAAGTGACAACGGCCACAGCCTTTATAACTGATTCTTCATTTATTAGTGACGAAAATGTTTCGACTGATAGGTTTACTTCTAGTTCACTAATACCTCTTACGAGTATCGATGGCGATGAAAATATCTCTTCTGATTTAGTTAGTGAAAGTATTTTATCGAATGTGAATACATCTGGCGAATCCAATGAAAAACCAACTATTGTTTCAAATGATAACGTTCTAGATGTTACAACCGATTCTACAACCAAAGCTTTCCCTACATATTTAGAAGATACAAGTGCCTCATTTGGCATCAACACAGGTAATACCGAAACGTTCAGAACAATCACTTCTGTTGAGATTACTCCGATTCAGTCTGTCAATGGTGAGGAAACCGGAATGTCCACAATTCCTATAAATTCGGATAGTGAAAATGTTTCGATTGCTAGTGAAACTTTTTCGAACACTGTTTCAACCATTGGCGATGAATCTACAACAATGTCTTTGAGAGGAATTACAAATATTGATGGTATTGAAATTGTTACAACTACGACTGGCCTATCTTCGGATGCAAAGTCATATTATAACACGTATAAAACCAAATTTTTATCCTCTTCTACAACATCATCATTACCTTCTTCTATTGCGGTTGGCGATGTCAATGGCGTGGAGTTTACTAATAAAGCACCAATTATGTCTATAAACACTTTCGTTTTTTCAGCCAGCTTTATTGCTTTTGTTCTAATTCTTTGATTCTGTTCCTATGTTTGACATTTTTATTAAACATATTTTTCTTTTCTCACGTTTTGTTTAAATTACCATTTTATTATATTTCTTTTCAAGTCTACATTTTTGACACTATTTAGCTTTTGTTTTTATAAAATTAATCCTTTGTATTTTGTTTTCATTTATTATTATTATCATTAATACATATTTCATATTATAGATTTAAATATCTTCGGATTAAATAACAATAACTTTTCTTCCCAGGTTATTTTTAGTGGCGGCGAGAAATCAAAATTATTTAAAAGAAAGATCGTTCGCTCAAAATTTTGTGTTCTTCTTAATCCTCTGATAAGAGCAATTTAATAAGTTTCTTCATAAAATATACCAAGTAAGAATATGGGCAACAAAAGTCAAAAGCCTGAAGTTCCAAAAGGTTGGGTTGCTGTTTGGGATGATACATACAACGGTAAGTGTTTCATATATATGTGATTATTACTTCCTTCTTGTAAATACCATTAGTTCATGTGACATAGGCATACTAACATTCAAATTTCTCTCCCCTGTAGAATGGTTTTACGTTGATGAATCTACTGGTAAGTCTCAATGGGATGCACCTAATGGTACTGTATTACCTAATGGTCGGAATAATCCCGGTGCTCCGCCTGCATATTCTGCATCACAAACAAATTCATCCGTACAACAAGGATATCAGCAAACTTCTCAACAAGGATATCAACCAATGCCTCAGCAAGGAGGGTATCAACAAATTCCCCAACAGGGAGGATATTATCAACAAATGCCACAACAAGTAGTTTATGCACAGCAACCACAGCAACAATCGAGAAAATCTGGTTTTGGTGGTATGGGCGGTATGCTTGGTGGTGCTGCATTAGGTACTGTAGGTGGGTTTCTTCTAGCTGATGCTTTGACCCCAGATTATGGTATGGGAATGGGACCACCAGGTGATTTTGGTGGTGGAGGTTTTGGTGATGGTGGTTTTGGTGGAGGTGGTGATTTTGGTGGTGGTGGTGATTTTGGTGGCGGATTTTAGTTAGAATAGAGGACTAGTTTTATATATATCAATAAATTAATATAACAGTATTTACGTCTGTATTATTTTTGTTAATTTTTTTAATGAAACCAAAACATTATTGTCCAATAATATTTATTTATTTGGTCACCACCAACACTGAAAAGGTCAGTTAATTTTCTTTCTTCCTTTCTTTCTTTCTTCTCCTTAAAAAAAGTTTGTTTGTTAATCTTTTTGTTTCCTTACAATTAAACAATCATATGTCTAGCGATCAAAAGACCACTAGACATTTAATGGCTGGATTTGTTGGTGGGTTAGCATCATCTGTTAGTTTACAACCATTGGATCTTATTAAAACACGAGTTCAACAAAGTAAAAATAATTCGATAACATCAGTTTTAAAAAATTTAACCTCTATTAAACAACTATGGAGAGGTACAATACCCAGTGCATTTAGAACGTCAATTGGTAGCTCTTTATATCTTTCATCTTTACACATCATACGTACCAATGTTGCTAATCTTAGAGAAATTAAAAATCCAATAAATGCAAGTACATCATCAAAGTTACCAAAACTTTCAGCAACGCAAAATTTATTAACGGGTATGTTTTCAAGGGCAACTGTTGGATTTATTACAATGCCAATTACAATAATAAAGGTACGTTTTGAATCAAGTTTATATAATTATACATCAATGTTTAATGCGACAACACAAATTTTTAATAATGAAGGTTTAAGAGGTTTTTTTAGAGGTTTTGGGGCAACTTGTTTTAGGGATGCACCATATGCCGGTATTTATGTTTCATTTTATGAACAATTTAAAATTAGTTTGCCAAAATTGTTTAAAATTAAGTTAAATCCAGGTGAAGAACTGAAAACTTCATCTTCAGCATTAATTAATTCATCAAGTGCAATTTTAGCTGCATTCTTTTCAACTGCAATTACTGGACCATTTGATACGATTAAAACAAATATGCAATTAAATCCAGAGAAATATACATCATTTTATAGAACTTTAAAATTATTATTCAATGAGGATTGGAAACGTTTATTTGATGGATTATCTTTAAGGTTAATTAGGAAAGCAGGTAGTGCTGGTATTGCATGGTGTATTTATGAAGAATTAGTCAAATTATAGATTTCATTTGATTTTATTTTATATTATTACATTTATGTATTTTTTTGTATATATTTTATTTTATAGTTTAATAATTAAAATTAATATTTTCCCAATGATTATAAGCTTCATGAGGAATTACCAGTTCACAATTAAATTTTTTTAAATTTTTATCTGAATTTAATATAGATAAGACAGCCAAACCCAAAAATGAATGTAATGGATCAGGAAACTCATCAATATCAGTTGTTTTATTGAATCCACCCATTAGTAAATTTTGAGTTTTATCAATTAAAAAAGTTTCTACTGAATTTTTATCAATCAAATCCTTTTTATTTAATAAATTTAAAGAAGCAATACACCAAAACGCATAACAAGTATCACCATATTTATTTAATCTACCATTGAAACCACCATTATCATTAATATCAGAATACTCATTTTCAATGAATTCCTTTTCATTAAATTTATGATATGAAATTTGTCTGTGAACTAAAAAATCTATTAATTTTTCCAAATAGATACTATTCAAGTCATTTAAAATTGATAGTGAATTTATACCGCAAAATGTTAATCCAGCATGCGACTCATCACCAATATCCATACCAAAGCCACCATCATAACATTGTGTATTATAAATAAATTTTTTTAAATTTTCAATATCAATATCAATATCTTTCTCATTATCAGTCTTTTTATTTTTTTTAAAATTATCCCATTTTATAATTTTTCTTATACTAATTGCAATCATACAAGATCTTAAATCAATTTCACCTCTAGCGTTTAAACCGTTACCAAAACCACCATTGCTTGATTGACAGTCTCTAACAAAATTCATTAATTTATAACAATTGATACTCCTTAAATCATCGCCTAAAATAATTAATGAAAGTAAGGCAAAATAAGTTGAAGCGATATTCAAACTATTTTTATCTAAATTATAATTTAAAGAACCTGAAAACCCTGAAAACGATTCAGTTTCAATTAAATGTAAATAAATAAATTTAATATATTTTTTAATTTCAAGTTCTTCAAAAATTAAATTTAAATTTGTTAATAATGAAAGTGATGAAAGTGAAAAATAAATAATTGCGAATTTATTACTATCTTCAGATTCATATTTTGATGGTAAAATTGATAAAAATCTTTTATGACAAGCAATATGTTTTTCAAGTTCAAGTGAATTAACAGCCATAAATGTATGATTCTCTTAGATTAATCATCAATAGATGAGAAAAGATGGTAAAAAAAAATAGTGCGAAATTTAATAAAAAAACATGTTGGCTTTACGAATAAATATGTAGTGAAATTAATTAAAATATAAAGCAATTATAAAACAAAGTAAAAAATCATTAGCTTCCATTGGAGAAAAAATCTGGATCAATGTGACAGTCGATTTCATTTAATTTTAAAATATTTATATAATTTTTAAATATGATCAATAATTCATTATTTGGCAAAAATTTAATTTCATCATTATCACCATTGTAATCATCATCATTTAAGTTATTAATTTTGATAAACTTCATCAATAGTTTCTCAATTTTTCTAAAACAATTGCTTGATTCAATTGCAAAAGCACAAAACCCAGACCAATTATCCCAAATTTTAATACATAACTGAATTGATGATTTGACTTCAGAAAAACTAAATTTACCTTTACAAATTAAAAATAAAACAATATTACAAATAATTGAAAAACGATAAATTAAAATCCAAAAAAATGGTGTTAACTTATCTGGAAAATTGTTAAAAATAAAATTTAAATTTTCTAAAGTGGATTTGACAAGTATGGAATAATTTTTTGAGGTTGGGAATAAATTTGATGGCCTGTATAATTCAAATAATAGATAATAATATCCCTGAGAAACCCAAATTGAATTGTTTAATTTGATTTCATTTGATGTAGAAGAATTTAATTCAAACTTTGATAAATTAATACATGAATCATTATACCAAGATTCGATATCATTTCTCAAAGAATTTAAAATTAGATTTCTATCATTTTCGTTAGGATAAATAATTTTTGAATTTGAAATATAAATATTAATCAAAATATTTGATTTAATTTTGGCAAAATTAATTAGAATTTTTTGAAAATTGATTTTGAATTCTTCATCTTTTGTTATTGGTTGTGGTAGAGGCGTATTGATATCACGTGAATCAAATGAAGATAATGAACCAAAAGCTGATGAATAAAAAATATCTGTTATATAAATTGACCAAAATAGTCTATTTGAATATTCAATTTCCGATAAAGTTCTTTGATTTAAATCATCATTTTTAAAAAGCTTATGAATTAATAATTTTTTTGAAAAAGTTGATAAATTTTTAATTATAAACCAAGAAATTGAATAATTCTCTATTAAAAAATTTGAAAAAATTTGGACTAACATCATAATTCTAAGAATTTGAATATTTGTTAAACTAAATTTACATGAAGTTAACACTTGATAAGCTTTTGTGAAAAAATAAATATGATAATTATTGTTCTTATTGTTAATATTAGACCCTAAAAAGCTAATTGCAAAAATTAGGTTTAATTCAATTAGAGATTCATAATCATCTTGATTTTTAATTTCCAAATCTTGGATTTCACTATTAAACATATAATTTTCAAATTCCTTGATTTTCCTCAAAATCATGGTATCATCTAAAAAAATATAAATTGGTGTAATTTTTGACATAAACCAATTAATTGATACATTAAAAGTTTCTTTATCGATCGATTCAATTTTTAAATTTTCATCAATTAGATTAAATTGCTTAAACATGAAAATCAGTGATTGCATGAAGATATTATTTTCAGGACAAAATTGATACAATTTATTTACAGTTAGAATTTCATTTGATGCGCTATTAATGATTTTACTATTGATATTATTGTTCGTACTGATATTATTGTTTAATGAAGATAACAAAGTTGGTTTTGCAATAAAATTCTGATTTTCAATTTGAGTGAATGAAGGTATTGGTAAATAACTGGATAAATTATTTGGTTGTTGAATTTTAACACCGCCTCTAACAGCAGATTGCTGTTGCTGTAAAGAATATAGCGATAAAGAGGTGGAAATTTCATCTTTAAGCTCCAGATTATTAAATTTGAACGAAGGTAATAAATAATTATTTGATAGAAATTGTGAACTTGGTATTGGGTTTGGTATTGAATTTGGTATTGAGTATGGTATTGAATTTGCTGCTGGCTTTGATAATAGATTAGGTATTGAATTTGGTATTGACATTGAGCTTCTATTCGACATTGAAGTTTTTGGAGATAAATCTATGGGGTTGTTATTTGGATATCTATTAATTGTATTGATTCCACCTGGGTTTCCATCATTGATTTCAATGTCATTCTCATTCTCATTCTCATTCTCATTCTCATTCTCATTCTCATTTTCATTCTCATTATTGCTATTACTATTACTATTACTATTGTCATTATTATCGATACTATTGTAAGAATTTAGTTTCTTCCTTTTATTTTTCCGTTCAACATATTCACACGTTTCGTTTTGTCTAACACAGTTAACACATTTTGGAAATTCTTTGGAACACTTTTTTTTTAATCTTCTGCATCTTTTACAAGCATATTGATTAATTCTATCATTATTTCTTTTAAAATCTTCACTAATTTTATTTATTAATTGTTCCGAATCTGTCATTTGGATTACCACATTCATAGAAAAGTTATAATCTTCTGATTTAATGAAAGAGTAGAATTTTCTTGCTAATATCAAAGATAAATTACAATAATTAACATACTATAATATAATGTAATATAATTTAATATAATATAAGTATACGAAGGTCATGGATAATTAAAACCTAACAAGTGTTATACCATCGAGCCGATTTAACGGTAAGAAGGAAGTATAGCGGCAAGAATCTGAATAACGGGCTTGCGGGTATGAGAAACGGATATTCGTGTTAAGCGGAGAATTACTTTACCGTTACTATTTTATACTAATTGACAATATAATTGAATCAAGATATTAATTGTCAATCATTAATAGTTATACCATTTAATGTAAAACATATGCTATATAAAACATAATATACAGTTAAAGACACACCAGGTAGCCGGAAACTAAATAAAACTATTGATTACCCGGATAATCCCTTAGCTTGTTAATTTGTTAATCTCCAGTGTGTGTATTTGTTGATAAATGAATCAATTTAAGGCTAAAATGTGAAATTGGTCATTCATTATTTCACAAATTTAATTGATTCGCACTTATCTTTGCCGCTCAGCAAATCTCCGACATCCGAAAGGCGGATTAAAAAAGCCGTCGCGTCGATGGGCAAGATGCCGAATCCGCACGCCGAGTTAACACATCAGCCGACACGTCCAGTCGATACGGCGAGTCGGTACGTCGATCTAGCATTAGCGACTTGACATGATTGTATATAAAAAAGTAGTGCACAAAAACTAACTATTAATTTTATTGAGCGCTAATTTTGCTTTCCAACATGTTTTACACATTACATTGAATTATTTATCATACATAGCATATATATCATATTATCAGATATAAATTCGTTTAATGAAATCGTGATAACTTACAAAAATGTACTCAAATTATTCATATCCTTATTTAAATAATTTACAGAAACGATCCTCAATTGCTTCAGAGAAACCATTCTCTTATCATTATGCTCTATCATCATATGATAGACTAAATAATTCAAACAATAAAAATTACTTAAACTCTTTACCATTATCTTTACAATTACCATTACCATTACAATCATCACAGTCACAGTCACAGTCACAACCACAAGCACAGCAACAACAACAATCACAACATTTAATTGAAGAACAAAAAGACAATCTAATTTATAATTCATCATTTGTTTCTCTCTACCCTTTATATGGTATTGATTGGTCAGTTACCACAAATCAGCCGTTTTCAAAATTGCTTCTAAGTACTTACAGAGAAGATTCAACAAATAGGATCAAGATTATATATGGTTTAAATAATAACAAGTGCAGCAATACAGGGTCAGAATTTGGTGATTCCTCTTCAAGCTCTTCAAGATCTTCGGTAGGCTCGCCAAATCATATTACTTCCACTAATAGTAATAATAATGCCGTAAATGAAGAAAATGAGAACTGGAAATTCGAAATTCCTTTTGACAAAACTGTTAAATATCCAATAACTAGATTACAATGGGACCCTTCAATGTCTTTAGGCTATACTGAAAGGGATAGATTCGCCACAACTTCTGAATGTCTACGTATATATGAAGTTGTTGATTCAAGTCAAATCAAAATCCCAGATCCAACTAGTGATACGACGGGTACTAATGGCACAACAAATAATAATAATAATAATAATAATGATAATAATGCTAATAACAATAATAATAATGATAATAATATAACTGATAAAAAAAGATTTAACTCAGTTTCACAAAATAAAAAATTGGTCGAAAAAATAACTTTAACAAATTCAAAAAATTCAAATTTTAACCAGCTACCACCAATGACTTCTTTCGACTGGAACCATTACGAACCTAGCAGTATAATCACTTGTTCAATAGATACAACCTGTACGGTTTGGGACTTAAATCGTGGTTCTTACGTGGCAAAAACTCAACTAATTGCTCATGATAGTGAAGTTTACGATGTTAAATTTATTTTCGGTGATACAAATGTCTTCACAAGTTGTTCAGCCGATGGTTCTGTTAGATTATTTGATTTGAGAAATTTAGAACAGTCGACCATTATTTATGAGCCTTCGTCATCTCCAGTTGTAGAAAGAGAAAAATTTAATACCACTACTACCCATACTAATAATAATAATCCAAGACCTTTAGTAAGATTAGCCACCTCAAATTATGATGCAAACCATATTGCTGTTCTGGAAGAAAATTCAAATAGAGTTCTGATTTTAGATTTAAGGAACGTCGGTGTACCAATTTACTCATTTCAAAATCATTTGTCAACAATCAACACCATGTCGTGGCATCCTAGAAAAAATTTACTAATGACAGGTGGTGACGATTGTCAAGTTTTGATTTACGATATGAAAAATCCTGACATAGATATTTCAAATAACTTAGACAATTTTGAAAAAATCAATTTTACTAAAAATCCAAGTTATATGTTTGAAACTGACAATGAAGTTAATAATGTTTGTTGGTCACCAAGTGGTGATTGGGTTGGTGTTAATAATGGTAGACAGGTCCAAGCTGTCAAATTCTCTTAAATTTTTCTTATTAATTTTAATAATTTGTATCATATGTAAAAATATATATTCATCAGCCACAAAATTCCTTTTTTTTAATGTGAAAAAAAGAGTCAATTGGAGTCAACCGGAGTCAAATATTTCAGGAAGAGTCTATTGACTCCTTTTGACTCCTTTTGACTCCTTTCGACTCCTTTCAACTCTGATACTCGTTTTATCATTAAAGAAGTCAATTACTGATAAACACTTTAAGTAAGAATACGGTAAGTGCAAATAAAAAGATTGGTTATTCCTTTCAGTTCTCTTTTTATTGACCACTGTTACTCTTTTCATTATTGAATTCAATTATATTTCAATTACATTTCGATTAAAGTTCTAATATATTTCGATAACTTTTCAAATATATTCAAACTTTTCGATATAAGTTGCTTTTCTTTAATTTTATTCAAATTCTTGTACGTTTCGTGTTTCTTGAATGTTAAAATGGTTAACGTTTAACGTAACGACTGTCATTATTTAACACTTAATTACTTAATTACTAACACATTCTATTTAACTTTAGTCAAATATTTAATAATGTTAAGATCATCAACAATTGTAAAGAATTCGCGTTGTTTAAACGTTATCTCAAAAATCTCTTTGAATTTAAATAGATTTAATTCAACACTAAAAAAAGCGGATATTTCAACCGAGTCATATAAAAATGCTTATTACCCAAGTAATCCATTCTCAGATTTAGATACTTTTCCAAGAAGACATTTAGGTCCATCACCAAATGATGTTGAAACAATGTTGAAAAGTGTTCATTCAGCTAATTTAGACTCGTTTATTGAAAATGTTATACCCGAAAAAGTTTTGATCAAAAGACCACTAAATATCAAGCCACTTAACGGATTTTCAGAGACTGAAATGATCAGTAATTTAAAAGATTTAGCTAAAAAAAATAAAGTCTTGAAATCTTATATTGGTAAAGGTTATTATGGTACGATTTTACCCCCAGTTATTCAAAGAAATTTGTTAGAAAATCCCGCCTGGTATACTTCTTATACGCCTTATCAAGCAGAAGTTTCTCAAGGTAGATTAGAAAGTTTATTAAATTTTCAGACTGTTGTTTCTGATTTAACTGGTATGCCGGTTGCAAATGCTTCTTTATTAGATGAGGGTACTGCAGCTGCCGAAGCAATGATTCTATCATTCCATAATTCAAGAAATAAAAAACCAAAATTTTTTGTCGATTCAAATATACATGAACAAACAATGTCAGTTTTAAAAAGTAGAGCGAATACTTTAAGTATTGAATTGATCACTAAAGATTTAAATTCAACTGATGGAATTAAATGCTTAAAGGAAAATATCGACAAAACTTGTGGTGCTTTAGTTTCTTACCCAAGTTCGAATGGTAATTTACCTTCAATTAAAAATCTGCAAGAAGTTTCAAATCTAATCCATTCAACTCATGGTTTATTTGCTGTTAGTTCAGATTTAATGGCTTTAACTTTATTACATCCACCTTCTTCATTTGGTGCTGATATCGTCTTAGGTTCTTCACAAAGATTTGGTGTTCCAATGGGATTTGGTGGTCCACATGCTGCATTTTTTGCAGTCACGGAAAAATTACAAAGAAAAATGCCTGGTAGATTAATTGGTATTACTAAAGATAGATTAGGTAAACCAGCTTTAAGATTAGCATTGCAAACAAGAGAACAACATATCAAGAGAGAAAAGGCAACCTCAAATATTTGTACTGCTCAAGCTTTATTAGCAAATATTGCCGCTAATTATGCTGTTTATCATGGTTTAGACGGTTTAAGAAATATTGCAAATAAAATTCATAGTTTCACATCAATTTTAGCATCTGAAATTAAGAATACCTCGAATTATGATGTTCTTAACAATTCATTTTTTGATACTTTAAGTATTAGGTTAAATGATGAAACTTCGGATTCTTTTATGCAAAATGCTGTTGAAAATTTTGGTATTAATGTTTTTAAAGTTAATGAAAATCAAATTCAATTATCATTAGATGAAACAGTCTCTAAAAAGGATTTAATTGATTTAATTGAATTATTTACAAATAAAAAAATTGATTTAAATAGCGTCGAATCACCAACATTCCCTGAAGAATGGACTAGAAAAGATGTTATTTTTACAAATCCTGTTTTCCACAAATATCACTCTGAAACTGCAATGTTAAGATATCTGTATTCTTTACAACAAAAGGATATTTCATTAGCAAGTTCAATGATTCCGCTTGGATCATGTACAATGAAATTAAATGGTACCGTTGAAATGATTCCAATTACTTGGCCAGAATTTGCTAATTTACATCCATTCATCCCTAAAACTCAAGCCACTGGTTATATGGAATTAATTGCTGAATTAGAAAAAGATTTAGCTGATATAACTGGTTTTAGTAAAACAACTTTAATGCCAAATTCTGGTGCTCAAGGTGAATATACTGGTTTATCAGTTATTAAGCAATATTTACACGTTAAAAAAGGTGAAACAAATAGAAATATTATTCTGATTCCAGTTTCTGCTCACGGTACAAATCCAGCATCTGCTGCAATGGCCGGATTTAAAGTTATACCTGTTAAATGTTTAGCAAATGGTAATTTAGATTTAATTGATTTAAAGAAACAAGCAGAAAAGCATTCAAAGAACTTAGCAGGTGTTATGATTACTTACCCATCAACTTACGGTCTGTTTGAACCAACAATTAAAGATGCAATTGATACTGTTCATTCGAATGGTGGACAGGTTTATCTTGATGGTGCAAATATGAATGCGCAAGTTGGCCTAACATCTCCAGGTGATTTGGGTGCCGATGTTTGCCATTTAAATTTACATAAAACTTTTGCAATTCCACATGGTGGTGGTGGACCAGGTGTTGGACCAATTTGTGTTGCTGAACATTTAGCAGAATTTTTACCAAAACATCCATTAAGCGATACTTCAAATTTATTAATTGAGAATGCAATTGAGCCGGTTTCATCTGCACCATTTGGTTCTGCGTCCATTTTACCAATATCATACTCTTATATTAAATTAATGGGTGGTAAGAATATTCCATTTTCATCAGTTATGGCAATTTTAAATGCCAATTATATGATGTATAGATTGAAAGATTCATATAAAATAATGTTTTTGGGTGAAAATGCTGATGGTTTAAAGAATGACAAAATTAATTATTGTGCCCATGAATTTATAATTGATTTAAGACCATTCAAAAATATTAATATTGAGGCAATTGATGTTGCCAAAAGATTACAAGATTATGGATTTCATGCTCCAACTATGTCGTTCCCTATTCCAGGTACGCTAATGGTTGAACCAACAGAATCTGAAGATTTATCAGAATTAGATAGATTTGTTGAATCAATGTTGTCAATTAGACAAGAAATTAAAGATGTTGAAGATGGAAAAAGTGATGGATCAATTTTAAAGAACGCTCCACATCCATTAAAAGACTTGTTAGAAACAAGTGAAGAAGAATGGAAAACTAGAGGTTATAGCAGAGAACAAGCTGGTTACCCATTACCACATTTGAAAAATTTCAAAACATGGCCAACAGTTGGTAGAGTTGATGATACTTTTGGTGACATGAATTTGATGTGTACATGTCCTAGTGTTGAAGAAGTTGCCGAAGCAACTGTTTAGAAAAGATTTTACTTTATAATTTGAATTTAATTTAATAGATATGATATTTTTTTTTTAAATTTTTTTAGTGAATAGTAATAAAATATTATATTAATAATAAAAAATATAATAAATGGATAAATAAGAGTAATATAAAAAATAGATATAGACAATATAAATAAATAAATAAATAGATAAATAGATAAAAAGTAAAATAGAAGAGAATAGAGTAATAAAGTATGATGATATGATATGAAGTGATGATATAATTCATAAATAAATCTAATGAGTGAATTTAAAATAAATTTATAAAAATGTTTATTATTATTTTTAAATTTTGTTTTGTATTTTTTTTGATTCCTTTTTTAAATGATTTTTTTATTTTCATAGACATAATAAACTATCTATCAACTTCACCAAAGACCAAATCCATAGTACCAATAATTGCAACTGCATCTGGTAGTAAATGACCTCTTGAAATGAAATCAAAAGCACCTAAATGAGCAAAACCAGGAGCTCTGATTTTACATCTGTAAGGTCTTTCAGAACCATCAGAAACGACATAAACAGCCATTTCACCCTTTGGAGCTTCAATGGCAGTATAAGTTTCACCTTGTGGAACTTGGTAACCTTTTGTGAAAAGTAAGAAATGATGAATTAAGGTTTCCATATCATTTTTCATTAATTCTTTTGAAGGTGGTGAAATTTTGAAATCTTCAACTTTAACTGGACCGGCTGGCATATCATTGATACATTGTTCTATAATTCTTAACGATTGTCTAAATTCAGCCATTCTAATTAAATATCTATCATAACAATCACCTTTTGTACCAACTGCAATATCAAAATCAACTAAATCATAAGCATCATAAGGTTGAGCTTTTCTTATATCATATGGAACACCTGAACCTCTTAACATAACACCTGATAAACCATAAGCTAAAGCTTGTTCAGCTGTAACAATACCAATATCGACTGTTCTTTGTTTCCAAATACGATTATCAGTTAATAATTCTTCAGTTTCATCAATTCTATCACCAAATTGTGTTGCCCACATGTAAATATCATCTAATAAACCAAATGGTAAATCTTGTGAAACACCACCTGGTCTGAAGTAAGCAGCATGCAATCTTGCACCTGAAACTCTTTCATAAAATTCCATCAACTTTTCTCTTTCTTCAAAACCCCATAAGAAAGGTGTCAAAGCACCGACATCCATAGCATGGGATAAGACTGACATTAAATGATTTAAAACTCTTGTAATTTCACCAAATAAGGTTCTAATATATTTTGCTCTAATTGGAACTTCAATATTTAATAATTTCTCAACTGCAACAGCGAAAACTTGTTCGTTTGTCATCATTGAAACATAATCTAATCTATCAAAATAAGGTAAAGCTTGCATATAAGTTTTTGATTCAATTAATTTTTCTGTACCTCTGTGTAATAAACCAACATGAGGATCAGATCTAACAATTTCTTCACCATGTAATTCTAAAATTAATCTTAAAACACCATGAGCAGCTGGATGTTGTGGACCAAAATTTAAAGTAAAATGTCTGATTTTATTTTTTCTGACTTTATGATCAGGTGAATCTTCATTCACTAAACTCCAAGTATCCCAATTTTTAGCTTCATCGACAAAATCAGAATATGAACCCATTGCAGAATGAATTTCCATATTAACGGTTGATTTGAAACCATCATCACCTGAAACATTTGTTTCATCTGGTTTATTACCTCTCTTTTTAATAATATAAAAATCATTATCATTTGCTTCTTGATCAATTTTATGTAATCTTGGAACTTCTCTTAACAAACTTGATGTTGTAGAGAATGACTTTTTATTAATTAATTTTGAGACAGTATTTTGTCTCAACTTTGATTTTAAGATTGTTGAAAGCATTATTATTGAATTATTATTATTGTATTATTATTATTATTATTCGTATTCTAATTTTAATTCTAATTCTAATTCTAATTCTAATTCTTATTTCTTTATTATTCTATTGAAAGATTCAAACACTATATTAATATTAAAGATTTGGATATTAAATAATTAAATAATATAAATCAAAGAATTGTAGTTATTACAAAATAATAAATGGATAATCTTGTTAATAATTGTTATTACAATATAGAATAATTGTTATAATTGTTATTATAATTAATCAATAAATTTTTATTGGTTGTTAAAACGCATTGAATTTTTAATGTTCACAGTTTTTTTTTCCCCTCTTTTAATTTCAAGAAAAAACTAATGAAGGTTTATTGACACGGGTATTATTATTGACAGATATGTCACGTGATATTTCTCCAAAACTACACGGTGCACGGGTTTAGATAATTGTTGATTTGTTTTTTTACTCCGAAGACGGTTAACAAAGAGGAATTCTGGTAGTTTCTCCTAGTCACTATTACAGTCATTACAAATAACAGTATATAGTAATGATATACTGCAGTATATAATATAATATATCATATAATAGGGTTGCAAAGCCGTATATGGTCACCGTACTTATTATAATTCTGGAATTTATGGACTTTATGGAATTTAGTACTTACTATACGGAATTAAGTATAAATGAAAATAAGTAAAAAATTTGCCTTCGAGTAAAAAAATGATGACAATTTAAAAGCTCGAGAACGCTTGAATTTGTATTTAAACAATTATTTCTCCCCCCTCTACAGTTTGTTTCCCTTATATTGAGTATCAAAATCACAGTTAAACTTAACTTATTTAATTAAAAACAATATACATAATGCCAAGACAATCCTCTAGAAGACCAGCTGCATCCCATTCATCTTCAAGACCTTCATTATTTGGTGGTTCTTCCCAATCAAGATCAGCATCCACAATGTCAGCTCCAGCTGCTTATAGATCTCCAACAACTTCTTCTCCAGTTCATACTCCAGCACATCCAGCAACTCCATCTGCTGCTCCACAACAACCTGGTATGTTTGCCCAAATGGCAACTACAGCTGCCGGTGTTGCCGTTGGTTCTGCTGTTGGTCATACATTAGGTGCTGGTTTAACAGGTATGTTTTCAGGTTCTTCAAATGATGCACCAGCTCAACAACAACAACAACAACTTTCAGCTGCTCCTGCTCAAGGTTATGATCAACAACAAAGTCAAATTTGTGATGCAGATGCTAGAAATTTCACTAAATGTTTAGAAGATTCAGATGGTAACTATCAAGCATGTGATTTTTATTTACAACAATTAAAAGCTTGTCAATCTGCTGCTAGACAATATTAAATAATTGAACATATTTATCTTATTTTTTTTTCACTTAAACTTTATTCCATATTAATACTTTTAATTATTTATTCAGAATTTGTTAGATCTGAAGTCTTTTATTTCTCATAAAATTTTTATATTATTTTATATTATACTATACTCTATATTATATACCTATATTTATATTTTTGAATTTTATAAATAATCTTGTACATTTATTTACAAATAATTATATTTTTTTATACAAAAGAAGTAATTTAAATTATTAATCTAAGCATTGATTTTATTTGATTTTATCTATCTATAAAGTTCAATATGTAATTTAACTAAAAAATTACAGGTCTAAGTTATCATTCACTAGCATATCAAGTATTATTGATGGAGGTCTTTGTTTCTTCTTATCCTCGGCGTCTTTATCTTTATTTTCAGTCTTATTTTCAACGTTGAATTTTGTTGTTGATTCATTTAAATCAGGACTTGATAAATTGACCTCAATTAAACTTTTATTAACCAATTTTTCTAATTCGTGCAAATTTAACGATGTTGATCTTGAATGATGTTTATCTCTTAAATTATCCATTGAATTTGCTTTTTTATGCTTTAAATTTGTTAATATTGGTGTTGATAATCTTGATGATGGTAGATTTTGGTTTGAATTAACTTCTGGTGAGTTAAACTGTGAACTTTCATTACTATTATTATGATCATTTTCAATCAGTTCATTAATTGGCGAAATGAATGAGTTTCGTCTATTTGAAATCATTGCAGATCTCAATGGTCTACCTTGTTGTGATGTTAAATTTGATAAATTATTGTGAATATTATTATTATTATTGTTATTATAGCCATTATTACCATTATTACCATTAATTGAAGAATTTGAGTGTGTTGAACTATTTGAAAAAAAGGATGCATTAGAAGATGAATTGTAACTTGATAATTCTTTTTTTGAATTTAAAAAATTCGAATCATAGTTTAATAAATTTTCCTTTTCATTATAATAGACTGATCCAAAATACTCGTCAATATCAGTTGAATTTTTGGCCGCTTTCCTATTTTGCAGATAAAACCAAAATCTGGCTAATAATAAAAACATGAAAAATGAAATTATCAAGGTGCCGACAGAAATAAAAACTGTACCATTAATGTCGTGATGTTGAATCACATATGGGTCATACGCTGTTGGAACTGATAATTGATAGGAATATGATGTTGTAGGTTGTGCCGAATAACTATAACTATAACTATAAGAATATGACGTTGATGAATAACTATCAGATGATGAAGTTGAAGTTAAAGTTGATTCTCTTTTGGTCACAGTTGACATCGATGATGCTTTAATTTTCATAATTAAACTTAATATGATAGGAATTGATATTAATTGGTTCATAATTATTTAGTATTATTGTATTGGGATTTTGTGAACGAGTGACTAAGTTAAATTTAACTTTGATTAAAATGTAATAAACGAATGTGGATTGAAGAAGATTCTTAAAAGGTGAAACTAAAAAAAGTGAAACAAAACTAAAGAGAAGAAAGAATATTTACAGGTTTACAAAAGGTTTGCAATATGAAATACCAAAACATCTTTTACTAAAGGAGTTTATTATTGAATAGAACATCCAGATTCGATATATTTCAAAACCATTATCTAACAGTAAACAAATCGAAACACGCGCACCGTGTTTTTCCCTATGGAGGGCCCTGATTTCTACACTTTTTATTCTTTGTTTTCCTTCTGTTTTACACACGCGTGTACTTTCAATAAATAAGCCATATAGCTATTTACTTCTATATATAAATATATAAATATACGAATTTAAGGAATCAAATATTTAAACCCATCTAAATTTAAAATTTCCAGTCTTCATCAGCTGATTCAATTGCCCAAGCAAATTTCTCTCTAAGAGTTTTCGTAAATAATTTTTCAATTGGAACATTGAATTTTTTGGAAAACATAACTGTTAATCTTGGATCAATATAATTCATTTTTGAAGTACCTAATGCAACAGCAGAATTATCTTCTTTATCTTTTAATTGCAGATTTGTGTTTTTAATCCTAGTTTCTAATTTTTCAATTTGTAATTTTAATTTTTCAGTTGTATAATTGGTCTTAATTTCGTATTTGGCTTTTAATGCTTCACTTTTGAAAATTTTGAAATTTTCTTTAATTTTTTCAAGCTTTACTTTCTTTTCTTCATCAATATCTAGTTTTCTTTTACTATATTCATCAGTCTTCAACTCTTTTTTCTCATAACCTAATTTTTCCTTTTCCTTTTCAAATTTTTTACTAACTTTTTCAATTTCTCTTTCATTCCATCTATTAATAACCTTTAATTCTTCTTCTTTGGTTAAATCTTCAATCTCTTCAAAATATAACTTATCCTTCTTTCTCAAATTTTTATCCATTTGTAACAAGATTCTCTTGAACTTAATTTTCTGCCATATCATTTCCTCAATTTTTTCATTTATTTTCTCAACACCAGCTTGATGTGCTTTGGGAATTGAACGTTGATGATTACATAAAATTGCAACAGCCCTATTTGCCGCATTAAATTTAACAACTTTCTCACCAATTGTACCTTCATTTTTAATTAAATCTAATTGATCTTGCATCGTTTTTGATGCATTGTAAGTTCTAAAAACTTTAGCTGTTAATCCTGTTAAATAACTTTGAAAATATTTATTCAAAATACTTGGATCTAATCTATCAAATAAATCATCACCTGGCTTTTTAGGAGCTTTTTTAAAAATCTTTAAATTTTTAAAAACTTGTTTATCAACTTCAACTTCTTGATAATATCTAATTGAATCTTTACCTAAAAAATCAAACACAACTTTATTTGGTGGTTTTAAAAAAACATGTTCAAATCTCAATGAACAACATCCAACAGTATCTGCTTCATCATCATTTTTTTCACCACCAGCTCTCAATGCAAAAATATCAATTAAGTATGTTGCAGTGGCAATTTGTCTATCAATCATTAATTGACTCTTCAATTTCTTACGATAATCTTGTCTAATAATATTAATAAATTTTTTCAATTCTCTTGCTTTCTCGAATTTTTTAAAATCACTGATACCTTTTAACGAAGAATTTTGTGCAAACCTAACATATTTAACAGATCCTAAAACATTTTCTCTCCACATTGCTAACCACGTAACTGTGAAGTCATGTTTAATGTCACCCCAATTATGTCCAGCTGGAGGTGGTGGAATTGAAACCCCTTCGCTTAAATTTAATGTAACATCTTCAGGTTTAACTCTTCTTTTTAATTTACCAGTTTTGGGATGTGCCCCACGACCACGAAATAACCCAGGTGGTTCAATTCTAAAGTTACCAACTTGTTCTTTTCTTCCGTTTAATAAACAGTATTTATATTTTTCTTCAAATTTATCCTTTTCTTCCTTTAATTTTTTTTTTTCCTTTGGTGATAATAATTTTTTTTCTTCTCTTTTTAATTCAAAATAGTCAAACATTTTATTAAAATCACATTTTTCAAAATCAGTAATCTCAGCATCTTTACAACCACCAGATTCTTTTAAAACTTCTAAAAAATCATTAAAAAAATTTTTTTGAAAGACAGGATTTTTAGCATGATCAGATTTCAATAGTGCTGCAAAAAATCCAGCAACTTCTTCAGCTTCTGGGGGTAGTGTAACCGGCTTGCCATCATAATATAATTTTATATCTTTGGGTAATGGTTCATAAGGCGGAGGAAAAACAACACCATTATGTTCCAAAGATTCCCATTTAATTTCACCATTCAAATCATCAGGGTTTTCCCACCACTTAAATTTATCATCAGCTTCATTGCTTTCATCATTTTCTGCACTTTCGTTATTTTCCACAATTTCTTCTTTAATTTTCTTTTTACTGGTTTTTCTTCTCTTAGTTAATGGTATTTCATCATCTTCTTCCTTAACTTTCTTCTTCGTAGTTTTTCTCTTTTTAATCAATGGTTTTTCATCATCATCATCTTCTTCAGACTTGAAAACAGAATTGGAATTAGAATTTTTAGCAGAAACAGTGGATGAAGATGAAGGTGAATTTTCCAATTGACTCAAAGGTATTTCATCGTCACCATTATCAGACTCAGATTCAGACTCAGATTTCATTTTAAAAGATTTTGAGTTGGAATTTGAGTCTAAATTTGCATTGTTTGAATTTAATATTTTACTAAATGGTTTGTCTTCATCCGATGAATCATTCATTATGTAGATAAATAACTAAATTCTGATATAATAAAAGGATTGAAAAAGACCAAAATTATCTATAATAAATCTTATATGAGAGATCTACCTATGATAATTTTGAAATTTTGATAGAAAATAAAACAATGAAAGATTTTTTTTCCTTTTTTTCTACCATTACCTAATAGTGAAAAACAACTTCTGATTATACTGCTAACTGATGAACTTAGTTTTAACCTTAACAAAAGAAATAAATCTATATATAATATATTATATATATTATATTATACTACTATTATACTGAGATGTTATTAATTATAATACAGTCAATACAATTATATATATATATATAATAATTCTAGCATATTAATGTGAACACATAGTGTAAAATATATAATTAGTATTTGGTGTAGAGATGTGTAAGTCTATTTTTCTAGTCAAGTTAATTATTTTACGTTTGACTTAACTTGATAGATAACTTTTGTGGTATAATTATATTTAATGGTGTCTAAATAGGTTTCAGAATATACTGATTGGTATAAATATATTTAAAACTTTAACAAAATGAGTTAAAAATACACAAAAACCCACTTTAGCAAGTCTGAAGTTAAAATGAAAATAAAATAAAATTATTGTAATTTGTATATGCAAAGCTTACCATATCTGTAAATTAAACCATCATAAATTCCACAAAATCATGGTTATTATCATCTCCCTCTGTATATATGAAACATGACATTACTTTATCTCTGACATAAGGTTTAGTTATGCCAATAGTCCATAAAAGGGAATTAAACAAATGGGGGAAAAGCAAAACATTTACATTGACGTTATTTTTTTATTGAAATTGCCCGTTGAGGAAAATTATAAACATTTGAATGTAAACAGCCAGCTCTTCAAATTTGGGAAAAGCAAAACATATTTAATATCCAATTGATCCATCATTTATATATATATATATTAATTTTAAGAACGATAAGTTGATTTGTTTTGAATTACTGAACCTTTTTTTAATTATAATTATTATAATTGTTTTATTTTAAATATACATAGTTCACTGATAGCATATAAATAAATTCAATCATTAATTATAATTGGTATCAATCATTTTAATCTTTCAATCATTTTTTTAACTCTTTCTTCGTATATAATTTAGTTTTAAATTATGAGTTCCGGAAGAGCATTACAAGCATTAAATAATGTTCAAATCAATACAAAAAATAATAATGTCCCAAATTTAATTACAAAAACTCCTGTTAAAGGATCAATTTCCAAACCTGAAAATAAAAAAAAGAGAAAAGAAAAATTAAGTTCTCTTTGTAAAACACCTCCAAGTATTGTTAAAACTAGAAATGGTAGAAGTTATCATAGAGATCATTTTTTGGGTGAAGGTGGATTTGCTCGTTGTTTCCAAATGAAAGACGATTCGGGTAGAATATTTGCTGCCAAAACTGTTGCAAAAGCTTCAATTAAAAATGAAAAAACTAAAACCAAACTTTTAAGTGAAATTAAAATCCATAAGAGCATGTCACATCCAAATATTGTTCAATTTATCGATTGTTTTGAAGATGATGTTAATGTTTATATTTTATTAGAAATTTGTCCAAATCAATCTTTAATGGATTTGTTAAAAAACAGAAAATTATTAACAGAACCAGAAGTTAGATTATTTATGGTTCAGATTGTTGGTGCAATTAAGTATTTGCATAGAAGAAGAGTAGTTCATAGAGATTTAAAATTAGGAAATATATTTTTTGATCCAGAAATGAATATAAAAATTGGTGATTTTGGTTTAGCAACGATTATTAATCCATCAACTCAAAAGAGATATACAATTTGTGGTACACCAAACTATATTGCACCAGAAGTTTTAGGAGGTAAAAATGTGGGACATAGTTTTGAAGTTGATATCTGGGCAATTGGTATTATGATGTATGCATTATTATTTGGTAAACCACCTTTTCAAGCAAAAGATGTTCAAATTATCTATGAAAGAATTAAAACAAACGAATACAAGTTCCCTACCGATTCAGTTGTTTCGGAGGAAGCTAAAGTTTTAATTAAAGATTTATTATCAACAGATCCATTAAAAAGGCCAAGTTTAGATAAGATTTTAGATTATGATTGGTTTAAATCGGGTCCATTCCCAAGTTCTATTACTTTGGAATCTTTAAAGCAAAAGCCTAAAAATTTACCATTTATTACAAAAGAAGAATCACTAATTAATTTTGCAAATTGTAAGCAAAAAGTTGGAATTAATGATATACCAAGAAACCCAGTTGAAATCTTGAAAACAGATTTAGAGAGTGAAAAACCTAAAACTTTATTACCACACTCATTGTCACCGGATAATAATAAAAATAAATATAAAGAAGTTAAACCTGTTAATGTTAAACCATTCAAAAGTAAAATTTCAAATCAACTGGCGAAGGCAAAGTATGAAAACAAAATGATTAATATATTAGATGATGCAATTTCAACAACTTTAACAAATATTAAAGAAATCGAAGAAGGATCATATCAACCAGACCCAAAAACAATGCACAGACCACAATTAATTAGTAAATGGGTTGATTATTCAAATAAACATGGATTCGCATATCAATTATCAACAGGTTCGATTGGTGTGTATTTTACTGAGGGACACACAGTTTTAAAATTACAAAATTGTAATGATGTTTATCTGATTCAACCTGATTCACAATCAGGTTGGAAAGTTGAACATTTTCCGACTGGTTCATTGCCAGAAACTTTATCGAACGAAATTCAAGTTATTGAATTTTTCCAAAAATATATGACAGCACATTTGTCCGATGTTTCAAATGTTAATCTTAATAGTAAAAAAGGTGAAATCTTTTTAAGAAGATATACACGTGATGATAATGGTATTATGTTTGAATTAAGTAACGGTAGTTATCAATTTAATTTTAAAGATCACCATAAGATGGTTATATCAGATTATGGGCAGTATATTACACACATTACACCAAATAAAGAAATTGAAACTTTGCCATTAGATTATGTGCTTGAAAACGGAAATTTTTATGAAAATCCCGATGAATATTTTGCTGTTAAATATAATTTTATGAAACATACATTAAAAGAGAAGTTAACATTATAATTAATAATTAATAGTTAATAATTCAGTTCATATTCATCAGTTTTTTTCAGAAAAAATGAAGAAAAATTTATGTTTTCTAATATAATTTGTTTTCAATGTTTTTTTTCTCTTATTAATATCGTTACATTTTTGATGAAGAGGAGAGTTAAGGAATGTTATTAAACAAATTCCTTTTCTAGTTTCGCATTACACTACTAACAATTGCCAATTGTTAATTAAAAAACTATTTTTATGTTGGTTTTGTATTACTATATATTTATAGATGATATATATCTTTTTATTTCAAATTTTAAATCCTAAAATTTCTGTTTATTTTTAATTTCTCTTTCTACTGGTTTCTGCTTTAATTATTTTTCAAAATTATTTTCATAAAAACTATACATACATAAATTATAAATTAATTAATAATTGCAAAAATAATGTTACAAAAAAAACGCATTACTTAAATTCTATTTGTTATTATTTATTATACAAAGTTAAAAACTTATCCTTAATTAAATTTAAAGATCATCATCATTTTCTGTTGCTGATAATAAAGCTTTTAATTCCCATTCTCTCTTAAATTTTTCATTTAAAACACCTAATTTTGAAATTAATCTATTACAAGCATTTTTTAATGCAATTCTTGGTTTATAACCTTCTTCGGTTTGTAATCTCATTATAAAATTTGCAAATAATGGATGTTCAACTTTATAAGCTGCAAATAAAACTTTTGGATCGTTTGTTAACTCTTGTCTTAATAAATTACCTAAAGTATGATCTTCTCTTTCAAATTTAATTAATATACAGTTTGGAACACGAGAATCAGCTGTTATTTGTAATCTATATTAATAAAAAAGTTTGTTAGTATGTGTAAGGACAAAAACATATTTCAATTTCAATTCCAATATTTGATTTCTTGTTTTTAAACATACTTAGGGACACCATCTGGTAATATAAATAGTTCAAAACGATCTGGAGCATTCATTATATAATATTTATAGTTCGATTTGTTATGTGACTATGTTAAACAGGTAAGTTTATAAATTCACATTAATTTTATCAATTTCTATTGATGAAAATTATGAATTGATAAAATTATCTGTCAATTTGATTTGTGTGCCAATAGTCGTTGTCCACTACTTTCTGTATCTTACTACTCTTTTTGTTTTCTTTCCACTTCCATTTCCACTTTCACTCTTTACATAAATTTAATCCTACTTCACACTTACTCCCACTGCAATTATTATTCATTTAAATTTATAGTAACTGTTAATTAGCAACAGACTATATCTATAACATTTATTTTAATAGTATCTGCTTCAATAAATTGTGTTCCTTCTCATAAATTTAGTTTCACAAATATCTTCATCAGTTTTAACTATCACCTTTTACCTCGTTTGTCTCAAGATCTTGTTTGTATAATTGATCTAACTTGCTTACCTAAGATCATATAGTTATCAAATTATTTTGATAATTTTACTAATCTTCTCTGTTTATAGCTTGTCGGCATCAAAACACCGGGATAAAAATAAGGAAACACTTTCTCAAAATTGAATCTAGGTTATCACATATTTGTCAAAAGCTTTTACTTTCTATAATCAATTAAGCAATGTCAGCTACTGATTCTTGGCAAAATAAAGACATCAAGGAGGATTCCAATAGTGATTCATTGAAAGTTTCACAACAGCCACCTCCTGTTACTGCTGGTACTAATACTACCATTGCTCATCCATCCTCCCAAGCAACATCAAATACAAATTCAAGTACAGGTTTGCAATCTTTCAGGTATGTATCGTCTAATTAACTTTATTCCTACAATAAACATATACTAACTTGTTATACGAAAAATAATATTATTATAGCCATCAGCAATCTCCCCCAGTGTTACCACCTCCTTCGTCTATTAATAATGGTAAGTATTTTGTGCTAATTTAGATTCACGTCAGGCTTCAATGCCAAATTTAGAGAGTCTTTTAATACTAACAAATTATTTTATTTTATCTTTATAGGACAACAGCAAATTTATCAATTGCCATCTTTGAATTTAGCTAGATTTGGTAATTCAAATATAGTACAATCATCAACCCATACGACATTACCCTCTTTTAATAATATTTCAGGGGACAATAGATCATCTTTGAGCAATCAACCAAATGAAAATCTAAATTTACTTTCTACAAATCAAATTATTAACTCAAAAAATGAAAATGATAATATGAATATGAATGTTATTAATAATGATGATGATCATAATAATAATACTAATAATAATAATCCTAATAATAATACTAATGAGATTAATAATAATGAAAACGATAATAATCAACAACTTCATCAATCTGCTCAGGCTTTATTACAAGATCAACAACAAATGTCCGTTTATAGACCTTTGAATGTTAAAGATGCATTATCATATTTAGATCAAGTGAAATTACAATTTCGTAACCAAACTGATGTTTACAACAATTTCTTGGATATTATGAAAGATTTTAAAAGTCAAAAGTAAGTAAATTATTATCAAAATTTTGTTCTAATTGGACGGATGGTTTTATTTTTCACAGCCTCTTCATTGCCTTGTTTTTTTCCTTTCCCCCTTTATGAAATCTAAAGGCTGTGCTTATATTAACTATCAAATTGAATAATGAATACTAACAAATTTAACATTTAACTTAATTTAGCATTGATACTCCAGGTGTAATTGAAAGAGTTTCAAGTCTTTTTAAAGGACACCCTAAATTGATCGATGGTTTTAATACCTTTTTACCTCAAGGTTTTTCGATTGAATGTTCCCCATCTGATCCAAATACTATAATTGTTACAACTCCAATGGGTAAAACAATTAGACAGGATCAAGGTTTGAATCAATTTGAGATTCAGCAGCAATTGCAGCAACAACAGCAACAACAGCAGCAGCAACAACAGCAGCAGCAACAGCAACAACAAGCTGATGGCTATAATTATCAACAACCGTCCCAATCTCCAAATCAATATCCTCAATATTCTGGATTAAATGGTGCGGTGACAATTCAACAACAACCACAACAGCAACATTTCCAATCTCAGCAGCCTCCGTACCAGCAGCAACAGCAACAGCAACAGCTACCCCAACAGCCACAACAACAAGCTGATTCTAAGCAAGGAACCCCTGCTGAATTTGATCAGGCCATTAACTATGTTAACAAAATTAAACAACGATATTCCACTCAGCCTGATATTTACAAACATTTCTTGGAAAATTTGCAAATGTATCAAAAGGGTATTAAACCGATAAGTGATGTTTACAGAGAAATTTCTGCTTTATTTAGAGATGCTCCTGATTTATTAGAGGATTTTAAACTGTTTATGCCTGACAATACAGTTTCAAAAGATCAGCAAGCCGAATATGGTTATGGTCAAATGTATCAACAAAATTCTCAAGTTGGTATTCAATTACCACCTGTTGGTAGTTTTCAGCCACCAAGTTTTGGTCAGAATCCAAATGACTTGATGCAGTCACAAATTCAACAATCACATTTACAACCTCAGCAACAATTAGATTCTCAAGTTTTTCAATCTCAACAATTACAACAACCTATTAAAGAGAAAAAGAAGCATCCTTCAGTTTCAATAGGTGTCAGCCAAATTTCTTCATTACAAAAGCAGGGTCAAATTCAACCTTATGATGATCATCCAGTTTCAAATCTTCGTAGTACTTCAATTACGAAAAAATTTAAGGAAGAACCTCCAACTTTGCTACCGGGCGTTCCTGAACCAGTTTATCCTCAAACTCTCGATACAGATTTAACGTCAGAAATTGCATTTTTTGATAAAGTTAAGAAAGTTATTGGTAATAAACAAACTTATAATGAATTTTTGAAATTTTTAAGACTATATTCAAGTGATGTTATTGACAAAAATACAATGGTTGATAAAATCAAAGGTTTTATTGGTGGTTATCCAGAATTATTTGAATGGTTCAAAAATTTTATTGGTTGGGAAGATACTCCACTAAGAATTGAAAATATTGCAATTAAAAAGCAGCCATTAGATCTAATGATGTGCAAAGCTTGTGGTCCCTCTTATAGATTATTACCGAAATCCCAAACTCATATGCCTTGCTCTGGTAGAGATGAAATGTGCTGGGAAGTTTTTAATGATGAATGGGTTGGCCATCCAGTCTGGGCATCGGAAGAATCTGGGTTTATTGCACATCGTAAAAATCAATATGAAGAAATTTACTTTAGAATTGAAGATGAAAGACATGAATATGACTATTATATGGAAGCAAATTTAAGAACAATTCAAACTTTAGAAACAATTGCAAATAGGCTAGCGAATATGAGTATTGAAGAAAAATCAAGATTTAAATTACCACCAGGTCTAGGCCATACTTCTTCAACAATCTATAAAAAAGTTATTAGAAAAATTTATGATAAAGATAGAGGTTGGGAGGTTATTAATGCTCTATACGAAAATCCTGCAATTGCAGTGCCAATTGTTTTGAAAAGATTGAAGCAAAAGGATGAAGAATGGAAAAGAGCTCATAGAGAATGGAATAAAGTTTGGAGAGAAGCCGAACAAAAAGCATTTTATAAATCTTTAGACCATTTAGGTTTAACATTTAAACAAATTGATAAAAAGCTGTTAACAAATAAACAACTTGTTAGTGAAATTTCAACCATTAAACAAGAACAAGCTCAAAAAAAATTACATCCATTAATGTCAAGACCAAAATCTCAATTAATTTCGCATTATGAAAATTTTAATATTTTTATGGATGTTTTAAAACTTGTTCACATTAATTTAAAACATAATCAATCTTATTCTTCAAATGATAAAGAAAAAATGGAAAATTTTATGAAATCGTTTCTAATTAAGTTTTTCTTCATGGATTCAAAATATATTGAATCAGAATTAACAAAGAGAGATGTTAAGCAGGATAATGATGAAGAAGAAGTTCAAGCAATTCAATCTAATGATACTCTAAGTTTCCCAACTTTATCACAAACTAAAAAAAGACCTAGAGAATATGATTTATTGAAAGATGTCTTACGTAAAAATAAGAGAAAGAAAGCTGATGGACAATTTAAAATTAATGATGGTTCAGATCAATCATTGCATGATCATAATAATAATAATAATAATAATCAACAACTACAACAGGCTGATGAAACACCTGGTGAAAATGAAAAAATACATGAAAATTGGATTACAAAAGAAAATGATAATATTCCAACAACTGGAGAAATTAGAAATGAATATAATTTCTTTTGTAATACCCAAATTTATGTTTTTTATAGATTTTTGGATGTTCTTTACAGAAGACTTTTGGAAGTTAAAAAAATGGCTCCTGAAGTTAATAAAGAAATAAAATCTAGAAAATCAACTAAATTTGCTGTTGATTTGGGATTACCAGATCATCAATTGGAAGATTTGGATATTAATATTAAAGGTGATGATGCATATGAAGAAGCACTTTCGTTATGTGCCAAATTAATTGATGGTAAATTGGAGCAAAATTTGTTTGAAGAAACTTTACGTCAAGGTTTTAGAAATAAAGCATTTAAATTATTTACAATTGATAAAGTTGTTCAAGGTTTAATGAAACACTGTCATACAATTGTTTCTGACTCAAAATGTACTGAAATTCTGTTATTAATGGAAAAAGATCGTAATCAATTGAAGACAACAGCTAAAGACCAAATTTTTTATAGAATTCAAGTTAGAAGTTTCATGAATCAAGATGAAAATATGTTTAAAATTACTTATGATAGAAATACTAATGTTACCAATATCACATTTTTAGCATTAGAGGATTTAACAATTAATGATGCCAATAAAAATAAAGAATCTAAATGGAATTATTATTTAACAAGTTATTCAATGTCACATCCGACAGAAGGTATTGAATCAAGTAAATTAAATTTACCATTTTTGAAATCAAGCTTAGATGAGGATGAAGAGGATGAAGATTATGAAGTTGAAGGTGTTTCCGACTCTAAACTAAGTGTTAAAATTGATATGGATAGTTATAGAATGTTATTTGAACCTGGGTCATATGATTTATTTATTAGAAATTCAATTTATTCTAAAAAGATATCAAAAGCAAAGTCAAAGGATAAATTAGAAAAACTTCGCCAGATACTTGAAGGTGAATACGGCATTGGTAGTGAATTTAATGAAGAATCGTTAAAAATTGCAAACGAAAAGTTAAAAGTTTTAACTGAGAATGGTCCCGAAGAATATCTAAAATTTGATCAAATTTTAGCCAAAGAAAAGGAAGAAACGGAAAAAAAATCTAAAATTCTAAAAGAAAATGAAGAAAAAAATGCTTCAAAAACTGTTGAATTTGAAAATACTGAATCCAATAATGGTAAAAATAATGTGAATGAAATTACTCAAGAGTTGAGTAATAATAATAATGAAGTTGATAAATCTAGTAACGAAAATCATGAAGCCAAGAAAGATGAATCTGTTGTTCCTCCATCAAAGCTTGAAAATACTATAATTGAAGGTGATTCTACAATTCATCAAGATGAAACCATTGATAGATTGGAAGCTAATTGAAGTAAATTATTTACCTGTATAAAAATATTTGTTTATTTGTTTGTATTGTTTGATTTTTTTGATTTTAGTATTTTTTTTTTTTTTATTTCTACAAAAAAAAATACTTTTGTGTTGTTTATAGTCTTTACTGTTTGAATAATAGCTTGTTTTTTTATTTATTTACATAAAAACAAAAAAAGAAATCGATAAATATTTATTCTGTCTTTACTAGTTCATATTCTTCTGTTTCTAGATCCACCCCAAAATCATTTAATGATTCACCTAAATAATTAGACCAACTTTTAACGACAGTTTCATTATTTTCATCAATTTTAGCATTCATATCGTTGGGTTCAAAATTGGATCCATCAATAGGGAACGGTAAATTCAATTGATCTTCATTTAAAGTATCTATAATGAAATGCATTCCGTCACCGGAAGGGCCACCCCATGGAAATAGCCATTGATAGAAAGGACCCATTGAATCCACGAAATTTTCGTAGGCGCTTCCCAAATCATAAGGAAAAACTAGATCTTCAAAAGTAAAATTTAACGGAATCTTTGTATCCTTTTTCAACAATCTATAATTAACTTTCCATGATGTTAATTCTGGGAATTTTAAATTTGGGTGAACCAACTCAAAATTAGCTCTAACTTTAGTCCAAAAAGATTCAGTAAAAAACATTTCTTGAACTCTATCCATTTCCCAAACTTCAATTGTTGTTTGGTTTTTAGTAATGGAAACTAATGTACGTATAAATAAAATGCCCACTGTAAATAAGAGAAAAATACAACATAAGAAACTAATCATACTAAGAACTAAATCAGTCTTAGATATTAAATAAGATGGTAGATTCCTCATTTTATAGTATTTAATCAATCTGATTGAATAAATGTATGTTGCAACTAAAACTGAAATAACAACCCAAAGTACAAACCTAAAAAAATGAGGTAAATTATAATAACCTATACAATTATAGATCCATGGACAATGATGATCCATTTTTAAAACACATTTTTGACATTTTCTACAATGATGAGTTCTTTCAGGTTTGTATGCACGGCATTTAACACAATATTTGTACCATTTTTTTTGTGGCTTGATAGATTTATCAATTTGGAAGGTTTTTGGTGGTGATCCAGGAGGTGTAACGATTGCCAAATAATACGATAAAAACAACATCATCACAACCATTTGAAACCCTATTTGTACTGAATTGGATATTGTAGAATCATAGTATGATATATATGAAGTGGTCAAATAAATATAAGATATTAGAAGAGATGGAATCTAATTGAAAAAAAGAAGAAAAATATGTTAGCAAATGTATAATATTTAACAAAAAAAGTTAACTATTTTAAATACATACTAGAACTCCCATCCAAGGCCATTTAAATTCGCATGACATTTCTTTTTGTTTAGCCATTGTTGGATTAAATCAGTAGACAGGTCTACTATGGTATGATGTTATGATGTTATGATGATATAATGATATTAGTAAATGGAGTGAAAAAGTGGAGAGCAATAGAAAAATGAAATCGATACACGAACGCGAAATAAAATTGGATACTTATTTATTTATTTATTTATTAGTGGAGACTCAATTTCTACAGATAATAACCAGTAACTGTAAATATTAACAAGATACATAAAATATAGTATATAGCATATAGTATATAGCATATAGTGTTCTAACTAAATGCCTGGTCGACATTGGTTAACGCAACCCTATATCTGCACTTATTATTGCGACATTTTTCAAGTCCTAATTTAACATTTTCAGCCGACATTGGTAAACACTCAACCCAAGGTCTAATGTTCTTCTTAACTGCTAACTTAAACATCTCGATCATTTCAACATGAGAACCTAAATGAGAAGCACCCATAAAACATGCATTTGACATGAAAGTTCTAGGAGAAACGGTGAATGGGGTTTCTGGTAAACCAACCGAGACCCATTTACCACCAACTTTCAAAGTTTTTAAGTAAGTATTTAAATCGAAATTATCTGCTGAATTAGCCGTACAAACAACCAAATCTAATTCAAATAAAACATCGTCAATCCAATTTTCCTTTTCACCTGTGGCGATGACGTGATCAGCACCTAATTTGATGGCATCTGCTTTTTTACTATTTGATCTAGAGAAAACATAAGTTTCACAATCTAATGCATGTGCAAATTGAATAGCCATCATACCCAACCCACCAAGACCAACGATTCCTACCTTTGGCTTGACGCCTTCTGGTAAATTTTTAGGAATATTTCTAATTAATGGAGAAAAAGTGGTGACACCTGCACACAAGAAAGGAGCAGCTTCTTCATTTGAAATTTCTTCTGGAATATGGAAAACAAAATATTCGTGAACTCTAATATAGTTTGAATAACCACCTTGTGAAAATGTTTTAGAACCATCATCGTTAGTGTACCAACCACCAAAAGTATGAACCAATTTTGGACAGTAAACTTCATTATTTGACTTACACATCTTACATTCCATACAAGATTGAGATTGGGCACCGACACCGATTCTATCACCAACTTTAAAATCTGTGACTTTGTCTCCAATGTTAACAACCGTGCCCACAATTTCGTGACCTGGGATAAGTGGAAAATGAGCATCTGCTTTTTTCCATCCATTAGAAGCCGAATGAACGTCTGAACCACAGATTGAACATGTGTTAATTTTAATATCAACATCATATGGTTGAGCAGGTTTAGGCTTGAAATTAAGTTTGGAAACTGTAGACCAATTTTCTGGGGATGGATCAAAAACTGCAAAACCAGTGAATTCTTCAGGACAAGACATTTTTTTATAATCTGAATATAGTTATGAGTATGGATGAGTATGAACGAGTATGAACGAGTATGAGTCTGAGTATATATTCGTGAATACTATACTTTATAGAAACAGACTAAAACCTGACACATACAACCATGAGAAACCAACAAAGATTTATTCCAACGACACCAACCTCACCAACTGTCTCATGAAACAAATCGAGTATTTTGCGTCCAAACGGATAAGGCTAACCACTAGCAGCGCTTAAGTCTGGCTGTCTCCATTACGCGAATTGCCTCTTCCGTTTATAGTCGATGTCTAGAAAGCGGATGGGGCACATACAGTTTATCAAATGAATATTCGGTATTTATTGTTATGATTTCGTTTCTTTTGTTGGTTGAAAAGCGGGTTTCCAACTCCCTCGGTCTTACATGCCTCAAATTCTCAATTGTTTAAATTTCTCAGGGCAGCCAGACATAACCTTTATCGGACGGCTATTCTGTAAACAGTATGTTTTTTTTGAAATGGGTGTCTCAATCGGTCGAGTATTTTAAGTTTTAATTCAGATCTGCCACTTGAAGTTACTGATAGGACATAAGTTAAAGATTTAATCAGTTATTTAGTTATCTAATTTTCTTTTATAATCCCTTCAATTTCTCTCTTGAATTAGATATCTATTCTCAGTTTTTCTATTTTATCATTCAATCGATCTTATAGATAAGTAATCAACTGAAAAAAAAAAAAACAAAGAAACTCAAAAATTAATAATTAATCATGCCTGATATCGTTTTTGACATTGTTGGAACTTGTATTTCATACGAAAAAGTTATTGAAGGTATTTCATTACGTATGGGTGATAGATTTAAAGCTTCTGGTATTGATCCAAGATTGTTCTTTTTCTTTTGGTTAGCTGGTGTGGAAAGAGATTATTCTTATTTATCTCAATGTGGTCACTATCAACCATTTGCAGAAATCTTTAAATGCACTTTTTACCGTTCTTTGTTCTTTGCTGGTATCAAAGAACCAAGAGAATACGCCACCGAAGCTGATTTAGATTACATCTTTGGTGAATGGTTCAAATTAGAAGCTAGACCAGAATTAAAGGACATGTTCAAACTTTTAAGAGATTATGGTTTTACCATTTGGTGTTTAACTGATGCTTCTCATGATAGAGTTGCAGGTTATTTCAAGCGTTCCGGTGTTGATATGCCAAGTGAAAACTTGATTTCTTGTGATTCGATCGGTGTCGGTAAACCTGAAGCTAAAGTTTATCAATATATTGCAGATTTGATTCCTTCTTCGGGTAATGATGCATTCTTTGCAGCTTCTCATATGTGGGATTCAATTGCTGCAAAACAAGGTGGATTTATTACCGCTTGGTCGAATGTTCATGAAAAAGAACCTTGTACTGAAGTTTTCGGTTCTCCAGATATTATTGCAGAAGGTTTGGTCGACATGGCTAAGAAAATCATTGCTAAACACAAAGAATTAACTAAATGATTTAGTCGTAAATATTATGTGTTTTTTTACACAATACAACATAACTAATTAATATTAATATAGAATTTATTCATAACTTATAAAACATAGTAACATAATTAGATAATATTAATATAGAATCTATTCATAACTTATAAATACAGTAGCTGGATACTGAGCTTTGTTATACTGCAATTCAAGTTTACAATATCTTTAATATTTGGGTGTAATATTTAAAGTGATTTAGTATTATTATAACGATTATATGTGTTTTAAAAAGTACCTATAAAAAAGTAGACTTAGCATATCCATATTATGCCAAACAAAGGTACCAGCCTAATTCGTGGCATATGTCAAACCAAAAGACACATTGATTACCATTCATATTTAATTGCCAAGACCTTTTAATGATAACTAAAATTCTTTGGAAATTTTTGACGGGAAATGCCCTTGACATACGAGCAATTTTTTCTTCAATTGAATCCCTATCAATCTCGAAAATACATGACATACCTGCAATTAACAATGGGAAACATAGTGATGCTTGGACTGGTGAACCTAAAATAACATCCAAACATGACAACAGTTCCAATAAAAGTGATTGAATTTCAGATGATGCAGGTGGCGTCTTTTTAATCAAATATTTCAAATAAATAGATGTTGCTAATTTATAGGCTTCAAATAATGTTAAATGTAGTTCCAATTCTTTATCTGATTTTAAATAATATAATGATCTAGTATGAGGTTTTGTATTAGTTATTTGTGCTTCAAGTTTTTTATATTTTTCATCTACTATATTATAATATTCTCCCCTTAATTTGATAAAATCATCAAAATTTTTAGAATTTTGTAGTTTTTGTAAGTTATTTTCCATTTTTTTCAACTCCACATAAGTATTGGATAATTCTCCAATTAAAACATATAGTGGTCTAACGCAACCTTGTAAAGGATCACAAACAGATCCATCATCGATAACTTCAAGTGTTTCATGTTCTTCAATATCAGACTCAAAATTGATATCCAAAACTTCACAATATTGATCCATACTAAAAAATGTACCTCTTTCATGGCTCACACTAGTTAAAACATCGTGGTATAAAAAATTTGAAATGAGCCACTTTGATTCCTTTGAATTACAAAAATTGTTAACAAATACATATAAATCTCCATTTGATTGTTTCAAAATAAATTTATAAAGTGTTTGAAAGTACCTATACCAATCCTTAACATCACCAACACAAATTAATGCAGCACATAAAATCGTGTATAAGGAAGTTAAGGATAGCTTATCCAAATTGGTTAATACGCCTTTGTTATTAGATTGATTTTCCCATAACTGAAGTGATTGTTTCAGGTAATCCATGGATAAATTATCATCTTTTGAACCGGTCAAAAATAAACCAGACCAACCAAGTAATGCGTACAAAATTGATTTATTTGTTTCTGCCAATGGTAAATATAAATTTAAAAAAAAATTTGATTCTTCCGGTAAAATTGAAACCGTTTGTGAAACATAAGTTCTATAATAATTTAAATATTTCGTTTCATCTTTATCTAACCCAACCAAAATACTAGAAGATGGCGAAATGGTAAATTTCAGATCGAAAGAGGGAATATTTTTAACATTTAATGATAACTGTTTTTTCAAAGATGTCAATAGGAAACTGCTATTTGATTCATTGTCAGCGATTTTAAAATTATAATTGACGTCGTTATTATTATCATGATTAGCTATAATAGCATGATCTTCAGCTAATTCCGAATGTCCAGCACCAAACTCAACTTCATTTTCAATAGGTGAAAATTTTAAAAGTTGATTAAAGTCGGGTGAACCCGAGAATGATTCAATACTTAATTGGTTTGAAGCACAAACATTAAAATATGGAACAACAGCTTTCAAGTTCTTTGATTTCTTCGGTTTAATTTTCTCTTTGGTATTCCTCCAAATACATGGAACATTTGCCTTTATGCAAGCTACACAAGCTGGTTTGTTTTCATCACAACGTTTTCTTAAATAAAAAACTTATGTTAGTATCCAAAGATTGATTTATTAATATCTAAAAAAACAAAGTAAACAACATACTTTCTTCTTCTACATTCACAACAACCATTTTTTGATCTAGTTAATTTCCCTAGACGTTGGTTCTCAAAATTAATAGATCCTTGAAAATCAGATAATTTTGGCTGGACTTTTGTTGATTCGGTTTTTGTAGATAGTTGTTTTACGTCCACCATAGACATACTCTTTTTAGCATCCAATGTTGTAAACATGATAATAGAAAATTAGAAGCCTTCAAAAATAAACAACTCAAATCAAACAGAATTCTCTAAATTAATTGAAAGACATCCAGTCGTAAAGAAAAAGAAGACTTTCATATAGCTGGCCAAAACTGATGAGTTGACCGAAATTACTGATAAGCGAGGGTGACAGTACAATCAACACCCCTCGGGGCGCGTATCCCGTCCCATGTCTTTATCTCTGCTAGTCTTCCAGCAAATCATAGTTAAACTCGGAAAAATGAAAAATTAACGAAAAATTTTAAGACTGATAAGATTATAGTAAATAGTTTTTTATACCAATTAAGTTAGATTAAAATGAAATAAGAAAAATGTAAATTAATTTTAAAAGAACAAAAAACAACGGAAAATTAGGCTGAAGTGAAGCAAACTATACATAAATAATTTAAAAACTAAACATAATAATAAAATAATACGAAATAAATTACAATAACAAAAATTCTTCAGCCTATTAAATCAACAATTAAGCAAATAAATGCAAAAATTCTAAGGGTTTTAAAGTTTGGATTTTTCAGTTTCTGGGGTTCCTAAAGATTTAAGAATTCCGTTTTCTGTATTTTCCATACGATGCTTGGTGATTTTAAAAGCTTTTGGAATTTCATAGTCCTTGGATTCACCTTTAATAACTTTAGCTAACGCTCTAGCAGATAATAAAACACGAGGCATACCATGACCATGGAAACCTGCAATAATGAATTTATTTTTATCACCGGGCATTTCTCCAACGTATGGAAGAGAATCGTCCGTATAGCCTAAAATACCACTCCAAACATAATCTGTCTTTTCATCAAAATCTTTCCAGGTGTAGAATCTTTTCTTCATATAATCTTTGAAATAATCTTTTGAATTTGGAATTAGGGTACTATCATCAACATTTCCGTAAAACAATTGCTTGTACGGAAATATATGTTTTTTAGCACCACCAACGATGACAGAACCATCAGGACGGTTAATTAAGTAATCAGAGTCTGCACCATCATAACGAATACCGTAAGTATTGGTTAGATGTGGAGTACGCTTGGTAGGATCAGCAGAAACAATATGACTACAAGCACCCTTAATTGGAACAATTTTATTAATAAAACGTGGTTCAATAGATGCTGTATAAGCATTTGTGGCAATAATTAATTTTTTGGTAATAACATTTCCTCTAGCAGTTTTAACTAAATACTTACCATTTGATAATTTTTCGGTTTTCAAAACAGGAGTGTTTGTTTGTAAATTTAATCCTTTTGAAATACATTTTTTGATAATTGAAGTCATCAACATATAAGGCCATAATTGACCGGCAGTATAAGTTAAACAAACTGGTGAATCTTCAACTTTGGAAATTGTTTTAGCTTGTTCTCCGTATTTGATTTGAATATCTTGCTTATATTTAACATAAGGATTTTTAACCATAGCATTATAATTAGTAATTGCATCATTGATAGATTTTTTAGTGAGATGAACATCACAAGCTCTAGTTAAAACAAAATCACATTCGATTTGTTCTTTTTCAATCAATTCTTTCATTTCTTTAATATGATCAAATTCAAAATTAAAAATTTCAGCAGCACCTTTCTCACCATACTTACATTTCAATTTGTTGTAAGCATAATATAAATCAGGTTTTAAATGACCACCATTACGTGCAGTAGCACCGCTACAAACATTTCTAGCTTCTAGCATTAAAATAGAATCCTTTGAAGTTGCTTTACCATCTAACAAGTAATATGCGGTCGTAGTACCGGCATAACCCGAACCGACTATGATTGTATCAACTTCGACTGGTAATTCAGGACTACTTCTAAAAGTTGCAAATTCATCTTCAATAGAAAGCCAAAATGAATCTGTTGGATTTGAAACTGGTAAATATTCTGACATTTTTTGGGAATAGGTTGTTTTTGTTTTGTTTTCCTTTTTATTTTTTTATAGTTGTAATTATTGTCAAAATCTGTAAATACTGTCCGATATATATAGAATCTTTCAGTTGTAGGATTATTTCTCTAAAAATAGATATGTTCTTATTTATTGAAAATTATTATTAAACGAAGTGGAATGACAATTATTTATCTGAACACTAAGAAACGTGAAATGAAATAGAGTGACTTAAAAAATAAAAGTAAGCTTAGAAAAGTAGAATAAGTTAGAGTAACAAGCCAGCTAAGTACCAAAGTCTGGTAATGGCGTCATGAAAACGAATGTTATCTAAACGCAAATACTAATTTACAATAGGGATTGGGTACCCTTCGTACTACCACTATTGATTCATGGAAAGGCTGGCAAGGGTGCACCGTGTATTTACCGATTCTACACATGCGACAATAACCTTATAAGGAGAATGCGCACTGCGATAAGAAGACGTAAACGGAATTGTCTTGCCGTTGGTTTGCTGAATATGTTTTAGCCGCCCAAATTATTGGGTAGCCTCGATCTCTATCTTTCTTGACTTGTTCTTTTCTTTTTGCATCCATCTTATCGTCTTAATTTCCTCGATTTGTTTTATGCGCTTCAGTTTTCTTATAGTACTCGAGATCTTTATCCTTCAATGGCCGTTTATCTTTCACATTTTTTTTATCTCTTTCACTGTTGCTTTGATTCAGATCGTGTTCAAAAACTCGGTTATTTATTGAAGCATTTTCCTGTTGAAATATTTACTTTTTTTAAGATCTTAAGTATTTTATTAATTATAAGTTCTATCAATCTATAGCTTAATAATTATTAACTGGTAAATCTACTACTATGAGTACTATTGAGCAAACAGGTCACAGCAGTAAATCAGAGTCGCAAAGTGTCTCTGGCGATGAAAAGAAAAACAATTTGGATGTCACCGTCGAATCTCTCGATTCTCCTGAGGACATCAATGATGATAAAGAAATTCGTGATAAAGCTTATGCTCTTTTGAAAAACCATATGAATGATGAAATTAGTCCTGAAGACAACAAGAGAGTTTTAAGAAAATTAGACTGGAGAATTTTACCAATGTTAACTTTGGTTTATGGTATGAATTATGTCGATAAAGCTTCATTATCTTGGGCTGTTATGTTCAATCTTAAAAGTGATATTCATATAGATGGTAATCAATATTCTTGGGTTTCCGCTATCTTTTACTTCGGTTATTTAGGTGCCGAATATCCTGCTAATCTTATTATCCACAAATGTTCCGTTTCCAAAGTCATTGCTATTGTTTGTTTCACTTGGGGTGTTTTAATGTTCGGTCATTTAGGTGTCAAAAATTATGCTGGTCTTTTAGTTATTCGTTTCCTCTTAGGTGTTTCTGAAGCTCCAATTTCTGCAGCTTGTATTCAATATGTCGGTACTTGGTATACCAAATCTGAGCAACCTTTTAGATTCTTATGTTTTGCTTCTGGTCAAGGTGGTATGTATATTATTTTCTCTCTTATTGCTTACGGTTTGGGTCATGCCGGTGGCTCCCTTGCAGTTTGGAAGTATATTTACATTGTTCTTGGTTTTGTTTCCTTAATTTTAAGTGCTTTGTTCTGGCTATGGTTACCATCTTTACCAAACGATGCTAAATTTTTAGATGATGAAGAAAAAACTATTGCTGCTAAAAGAGTTGCTACAAATATGACTGGTATTAAAACAGTTAAATGGCAAACTTATCAAGTTTTAGATGCAATTAAAGATCCAAAAACATACTTCCTTATTCTTTATATGTTCTTTTCCATGATTCCAAATGGTGGTTTGACAAATTTCAATACCCTTGTTCTTTCATCATTTGATTTCGATAAGTTTGAAACAATTTTAGTCAATTTACCATGGTCTTTCTTCTCTGCTGGTCAGATGTGGGTTTGGGCTTTCATTGGTCGCTATCATAAAAATATTAGAATTTTAGGTTTAACAATTCCAATGATTATCGCCATCATTGGTTTAGCAATTGTTTACGGTACTGAAGATGGTGGTGCTGCAAAGTGGGGTAGAGTCTTTGCTTATTGGATGATTAACTCTTGTAGTTGTTCTTATCCATATGCAATGAATATGACAGGTCAATTGATTAGTGGTCAAACCAAACAAACTTTTACTAATAGTGCTGTTTTGATTGCCTTTGCTGTTGGTAATCTTGTTGGTCCATTCTGTTTTAATGCAAAGGATGCTCCTAAATATTCAAAGGCTTTAGCTACTATTATGGGTTGTTTTGCAGCCTGTATTGTTATTGGTGCTGGTCTAGGTGCCTATATTTTCTATGAAAATAGAAGAAGAAATAAGAAATATGGTAATCCAGAAGAAAATGAAGAACTCATGCTTGAAGGTATTATTAGTGGTTTGAAAGATAAAACCGATATGGAGAACAAGAACTATCGTTTTGTTTATTAAATTTTTTTATTTCTCCGTGTTTAATTATTATTTTATAATATATAACATTTTCTTTTCCAATAAATTCTGAGCTATTACTTTGCTGTAACTATTTTAAATTTTAATTCTCAAAACAAAGATAAGTTACGGCTTCAATCAAACATTAACATTGAAAATGATTCATATTTTTGTGATTATAATAAATTATCATAAATGTAATTTGTCTTCATTCTGTTTTGAATGGGCATTAACCCTAAGATTCAAAATTATATATCTATCATGAAATATTTATTAATAGCACTGAACGTTTTACCGATGTCATTCAGTCATTAAATTCACTCTATTAATGACATTTTCTAATAATATTGTCTGTCATATATGTCTAATTTTTACATACACATCAATTAAACTACTCGCAATCTTGATGATGAAAAGTTTTCAATCATAGTTGGAGGCTGAGGCTAATCTGCAGGATTACATGAGCGTGAATCCCACTGGTTACCACAGAATGACTAAGAACTGTTATACTTTGCAAGTGATAGTTACCTTCACTCTAAGGTTCCGGAAAGCTCGTGTTTATAATTTACTATATTGCCCTGGATATCATGAAAGCTTACATATTACTTTAATCGGTTAGTAGGGTGTTGAAAACTTCAATGAACTATTTTTACCAGTTAACCATGATTTGATTTCAAAGTATTTAATGAGTAGAATTTTCCAAACTTGATCGATCTTAGAGCATACATAGTTGACACAAAAACTTAAAGGTTTGATAACATGTAAAAATCATACCATATTCAATAAATTAAGTATGATACTTTAGATTAACTAAAGCGGTTATATTAATCGAGTGATTTCTAATTTGTTTTTCTAAAACGATTTATTCAATCAACTACACATGATCTCAAAAAGGAAAGCTATTTGTCAGGAAATTCAAAGCTTCATTTACATTGACTATAAACTATTCATCCGATATCTGATCACGGGCGTTAATATTATTCATATTTGATTACTTATTTATTATATTAATTTTATATAACTAAATATATAAAGCAAAAGGTACTAATAATTGTCTCCTTTCTATATTAGTTTTATGTTTACTTTCTCCTCGATATAGCCGCGGCAATGTTGGTTCTTTAAGGCTTAAATAAAAGAAATATAATTAACCAATATTATAATGAAGATCTTGTTGAGTATCTTGTACACTATTGTATATAAATAAATGATCTTCTTCTTTTAAGATTAAATCAAATTTTTAGATACTTTAAATTAATTTGGAATTCTTACATTGACAATAGTGGGTTAATGGTCTAGTGGTATGATTCCTGCTTTGGGTGCAGGAGGCCCTGGGTTCAATTCCCAGTTGACCCCTTTATTTTTTTTTTTAATTTTATCGTACAGATAAGTTTTAAGCTTTTTTGCTCTGAAATATATTTAGTATGAATATGACTTTAATTAATTAATACAAAGCTAATTCAAGTATAACGTTAATATAATTTTTTTAAGATTAACCCCAACAATATTCCACCAGTTTATCCATACGAACACTTTTACTCAGCTGCTTAATCATCCACGGATGTTCTAACATTTGTCTTGGAGAAGGTCTCTTTCTACCTTCTTTCGTTAAACAAACTTTAATAAAATCTTTAAAACCAGAAGACCAAGTTATACCTTCATTAGGTTCATCTTCTAATATTGGTTCAAATTCTAAAATAATCATTAACAAATCCAATGGAGCGATCTGTAAATCTGGTGAACTCTCTTTGACAAAGGGGAACATACCCATAGCACCCTCCAACAGTGTCAAACCAAGAGACCAGACATCACAACTGATTGTGTACGGTTCATTCTTAATTCTCTCCGGCGCCATATAAAATGATGTACCCGTGAAAGTCATCGCTAAAGAATTGACAACATCTCCAGAAACTCCAAAATCACATAATTTAACGTTACCCTTTGAATCCAGTAACACATTTTGAGGTTTGATATCTCTATGCATAACCTTGTGTTCATTTAAATATGCTAATCCTTTTAAAACTCCTTCCGCAACTTTACCCAGAGGTTTTTCACCTAATCTTCCATCCCTTTCTTTAAAATTTTTATAAACTGCATCCAATGATCTACCACCCATGTATTCCATACATATATGAATCGAAGCACTCGCTTCATTTAGAAATGTTCCATAATATTTAACTATATACGGACTATTAAAGGTCTTATTATAATTTAATTCCCGAACCATCTGTTTTTGAAATTCTGGCGTTGGATCTGTTGTTATTATTTTTAATGCAAAAATTTCTTGATTTACCGATCTTAATTGACATTTTTGAACTGAACCTCCATTGCCTTCACCTAAAACTTCCAAAGTATCTATAAAATTATTCTCAGAAAGTATCTTCCAATCATGTTCATTTAAATTTTCAATACTTTTATTTATTATTCCAGGATCAATATGTGATGTTGGTGTTGTAAATGACGCTTCAGATATACTTGAATCATCATTTTCTGATAGTTTAAGTTTACTATTAAAAGAAGAAATCAATAAAACAGATGAAGAATCATAATTATCTTCTTGTAATGTTGAAAATGATGTCGCTGTCATTGTAGTTGCAGCACTTGGTATACTATACGATGGTTCACTTATATCCGTGAGGTTTAATTTCAAACAATTTTTAACATTTTCTTCCTTATTTCCTCTATTTGTTATGTCTGTGTTACTATCTGTTATTCTTGATGGGGCTGTTGAGCATGTATTTGATGATTCAGAAAGTAGGTGTAATTTTGGTGCAGGTCTCTTCCTAGCCCTTTTTAAAGGGATCCTGAATGTCGGTAGAGTTGAGGGCTTATTGGATCCAGTATTTTCATTGTGATTGGAGCTAAGCATATCTTGTAAAGTTCCTATAATGTTTGTAGACATATATGTTCTAGGAAAGAAAGAATAATTATCTTGCCTGACAGGGGCTCTCTCCAATTAGCGAAGACGTTTTTCCGATTGGTTTTAACAGATTGGAACCTTTTTCCAATATCTATCTAGACTGTGTTGTAACCGTTCCTTAAACAATGTCTTTCAATCCCGATACACTTCCTTACTTTGATCCTTCCAAAGAAAGAAGAATTTGTCTCATAACTGGGGGGAATAGTGGAATAGGGTATTACACTGTGCTACATTTATACTTACACGGTTATGTCGTTTACTTGGCTGGCCGTAACAAACAAAGAGTTGAAAGGGCAATCCAAGATTTGAAGAACGAAGCAATCAAAAGAAGAGAAACTTTAACACCACAGCAACTATCACGTCGTCACCTGGGATCTTTACACTTTCTAGAAGCTGACTTACTTTCCTTACAATCAGTCGAAAAGGCATTGGCTGTTTTTAAAACTCGAGAAAAAATATTACATTTATTAATTCTGAATGCTGGAATAATGGCAGTTCCTTATGCTGTTACTAAAGACGGATTTGAAGTTCAACTTCAAACTAGCTATATTTCACATTTCTTCATAACAGACAGAGTGCTGAAAATGATGAGTGATAAAGAATTAGTTAGTGATCCCAGAATAGTGTTCTTATCATCCATTGGCCATTGGTTTGCTTTTTTTCATTTTTCTCTAGATTATCAATTCAACTATAGTCCTAATATATTGTTCACTGTTTTTAGATACGGAATGGCCAAATGTGCAGGCATTCAATTTGTTAAAACATTATCCAGAAGACATCCCGACATTATGTCTTTGGCGGTTCATCCAGGTATTGTTTTGAATACGAATTTATTTAGTCACTTGACTAGATTACCTATAGTTGGTATAATTTTCTGGGTGGTCTTTCAAATTTTTGGTTGGCTAATTGGTGTTAGTAATGAAGAAGGCTCTTATTCTACTTTAAGATGTGGTTTAAGTGACGATTTAGATGTTAACAAAGATAATGGTAAATATTTCAGTACTCTTGGGGTTGAGCGTGAACCAAGTTATATTGCTAGAAATGAAGACTATGCCAATGAAAGCTGGGCTTGGACGGTTCAAGAGCTAGAAGAGAGAGGCTATCGAATCGATATTTAATTCTACTTGTTTTAGTTATTTTTATTTTTTATTCCATATTCGTTGTTAATTTTAAATTTGTTTCTGTTTAAAAATTTTGTGTTCGATTTATATATTATTAATTGTTTAATTTAAAAGATTGCTTATATTACTATCGTAATTCTATTATTGGCAGGGTAATATATAAAAATTAAATTAAGCTTATAAATTTTTAAGGAGAACGGCAGGTTGACCTGGAACAGCATTTTCAATAGATTTAACCTTTGGAATTTCAACTTCTGCTTCAGAAACAATATCTCTACCATTTTTAGAGCCGTTTTCAAACGAAACAACTTGAACTTCAGAAACTTTCAAAGCAGCTGGAGCTTTCTTTAAAATATCTAAGGCCTGTCTAACAGCATCAATTTCGTCAAATAATAATTCTCTATTGAAAACTTCTTCTGGTTTTTCAATAGCTAGACTCTTCTTTAATTCATTAATAAATGGCATTGCTTTCTTCATATCTTTACCATCAATATGGTTCTTCATTTCCTTCATGTCATCCAGTTTACCTTCTTCATATAATTTCTTGGCGACGTTAACATATTTTTGTTGCCATTCTGGGTATGAAGTACAAATATACACAGTCAATTTAGTATCCTTATCTGAATCAACGTCGGATGGTTTGCCACCTTTCTTTTTCTTCAAGGCAACACCTTCAGCTTCTCTAATAGATCTTTGTAAGTTTCTCAAATAATCCAAAGCTGAATTTAATTCATTTGAAACTGCGGCTTCTGGAATTGGCCATTTAGCATCATTAATTGAACCTTTCTTGCCTAGGATTTCTCTATAAACAAAATCTGAAAAGTGAGGAGTTATAGGTGAAAGCAGAATAACTTGGGTTTCAATAAACTTGAAAATTAAATCTTTATGCATACCTAAGCCTAACGATGTTGCAACTTCTCTATAATAATCCCTAGAATACTGGAAATCAAATAAACCAGTCTTCAATGCAGCTTTATAGAAAGTAGCATCGTAATGTTTATAAGTTTCTTCAATTAAAGAGTTCATTTCATTGTCAAAAGCCTTATCAAAGAAATTAAATGCACCAGTTCTTAATTCATTTCTATCTTTAGCCATTTCTTCAAACCATTCTTTCAAGTTAAACAGTCTTAAAATAGCAGCGTTAGCATTGGTTTCATCGAAGTTAGCATCTTCAAGGGAATCACCAGCATCGGCTAGTGCAATTCTAGTAGCATCAGCACCGTACTTGTCAACCAACTGTGATAAAGTATAGAAATTACCAGTAGATTTTGACATCTTAGCATTATTTAATAATAAATGACCATTACATCTGATACCAGCTGGCCAGAATTCTTTCTTAAATAATGCCACGTTACAATAAATGAAGAAAGACAAGTGATTTGGAATCAAATCTTTACCTGAAATGGATTGATCAATAGGATAGAAATATTCAAATTCTCTCTTTAATAAATTTAACTTGTCCTTTGGAATATTGGAATCAATTTTTTCCTCCCTGCAAAAAATATAATCAAAAACTTCGTCGGTTAATTGATCAGCAGTGATACCCAATGGACCAACTTCCTTACCATAGAAATCAGAGTGAAGTAAATGACAAATCGTAAAGAACGCATGGTAAACAGTAGAGTCAGAAAGAGATTCAACTAAGTATTTTTCATCCCATGGTATTCTAGTACCTAGACCATACGTTCTAGAAAGTGCCCAATTTTTTAACCAATCAAAAACACCTTCAAAAGCATTATTAGATTCAGGATGGAAAGTGTTCATTTTAGAAAGGCATTCTAAAGCTTGTGCTTTCCAATTTTCTTCACCATAGTCTAAATACCATTGATCTTCTAAGGAAACAATACAAGAGTCACCAGATCTGGACATAACAATAGATTCTGGTTCGTTATAAACGATAGCATCACCAGATGCAACTAAATCTTTCTTAACCTTTGATTTTGCGATTTCAACCTTTTCACCGGAATATTTACCGATGATTATAGTACCATTATAGAAACCTTCTTTATAAGCCAGTTCTTTAGCAGCTGCTAATTGAACAGCATCTTTTGGAGAGTTGATTTTCAAATCATGGACTAAAAATTCAGCACATTTATCACCGTATTTTGGAGTTCTAACAATTGGAACAGGATCTTCAATAACCCAATCTTTTTCAATCTTATAATATTCTGGTTTGTTATACAAATCTCTAGTAGTGACAAAATCGTCTGGTGAGTCTGATGGGACACATGTAACGACACCAGTACCTTTACTTTCTAAAATGGTTTCCATTGGTAAAACTCTTAAAGATTCATGAACTGCTAATGGTGCGTGGATTTTGGAACCAACAAGTAAACTACCATTAATAGTTGCAGAAGGTTTGTAATCGCCTCTAGTTGGTGTTAAGTCTTGATAGGACATATTCTTGAAAGCCTTTTGTGTGCAAATGTAATATTCATTATTACCAGCATTAAACAACCCGTAATTAATTTTTGGAGAAACAAAACAGCAGGTTTGACCATACATAGTCTCAGGTCTCAAAGTTGCAGCAAGTAAGTAAACTTTTTTATCTTTGATATCAAAGTTTTCCTTTTGTAAATATTCAACGGCTCCTTTGGTAAATTCAGTAATTTGAATCTTAATACCAGTATATTCTTGAGGTAAAACACCTTCACCTGATTGTCTATCATGATCCATACAAGGTTGACCATCCTTAACAGAATAAATGGTGTATCTCTTACCGAATTTAATCTTACCTAACTCTCTTAATCTGTTCATTTGCCATCTCACAAATGCATCGTAGTAAGGATTCATATCTGTAGTAATAAATGATCTTCTCCAATCAACTCTACCACCAAAAGAGGAAACATGTTTTTTAACTAGAGGTGGGAAATAAGTTAGCCAATGATATGGATCAGCAAACTTAGAGATTTCATTTAATGGAATACCTAATTGTTGCATGATTTCAAATTGATACTTGGAACGTCCTGCTTTTTGAGCAACTTTAGATTTCTTAGCAGTAAATTTAGTTGGATCGGTTTTAACCTTTTTTTCTTCTTCTTCAGGTTTTTCTTCTTCAAATTCTTCTTTTGGAACACCTGAAAAATCATCACCAAAAAGCTCCATTTCTCTCTTCAATTTATCAGCTGATGCACTAATTGGCATACCAGTACAATGGAAACCTAATGGAAATAAAGCTTTCTTACCTCTCAATCTTTCAAAACCGGTAGCATATTCGATCTTTGAATAGGTAAAACAATGCCCAGCATGCAAAACACCGTTCATGTAAGGATAAGCCATAGTACCAAAAAATTTTGGATGCTCTTCATGCAAATCTTGCCAGTTGGTACCATATGGAACTTCTTCATCTGTTGGAGCATTAACTTCAAATGGTTTTTCTTCTTCCCATATTTTTTGATACTTATGTTCGACATCAATAAGAGTATCTCTACGGGAGGTATTTTCCAAAACAATGGCTTTAGGAGCAGCACTCATATTGCAATATTTGTTCAAGATTATGTAATTTTTGAGATGTAATAGTAGCAGAAGAAGCTTATTTTCCACGAGAAAAATTTCGAGATTTGTCTATTCATCAAAATTTTTGAGAAACATTATTGACACGAACTCTTTTCAGGACAGTCATACCACGTGAGCAAGTGGCTGATTACTTTGGGGCACTGTGGCGGATTTAATGGAACTAGAAGGAATTTTAAACTGGTGAATTCCATTTAATAATCAGCTTGAAGTTCTCCTTTTAATAATTTCTTTTTTATCATCACGTATTAGAATACCCTTGAAATATATATATACTAACAAGGATGTCTGTTACAAATGACGAGTTCAATCTTCCGTTTAATTCAGATGTTACACTGTCTATCCAAGAATCAGTTCAGTTCCAAAAGCCTCTGATGATGTTAATCAAAGATGATACTTCTTCTTCTACAGAATGGTGCAACTCGAGATTTTTACGTAACAATAACCTCTCTCATTTTACTAAACAAATATTGATTGAAAATTTTATACGGTTACAAATATCCAAGGATTCAAATGATTTCAATAATTTACTACAAATATTCCCCAAATTTAAAGATTTGATTGTTCCGTGTGTTCTATTTGTTTTTTCCGGTCAAATAGTAGATTCCATAGGTTTAGAATTTGATCCAATGAATATTGATGATAAAATTAAACATATTTATGAAAATCTGAGTAATTACAGAGGGAGGGGGCTAAGCCAAGAACAGCCCGTTTTACCAGTTCCAACAGGTCCAACAACTAATTCTGAGACAGACACTTTAATTAATGAAACACCGGCCTTGCAAACTCCAGAATCAGCATCACAAACACCACAGACACCATTAGAATCTCAAAATTCAAGTAATAGAAGAAATGTTCGTACTTTGAGAGAGGAATCAAAGGAATTTGCGGCCGCTAAGTACCGGGAACAACGGTTAAAACAACATCAACAAGATAAACTTGAAAGGGAACGTATTCTTAAATTGATGAAATGTGATAGAGAAGAGAAAAGGCAAGAGGCCTTGAGAATGAAACAAGATAAGTCCGTAAATAAACAAGTTCATGAGAATGTACACAATAATGAACTTCGAGGCTCTTCAACATACAAAATACAAATTAAACTTTTAGACGGACATACTGTTCGTGCAGACTTTTCTAAAGCGGATAGACTTCATAATGTTCGTGAGTTTGTTGTTTCTCAATATGTGGAATATCAAGAACTACCATTCTATTTTTTCAAAAATGTCGATCGTATAACATATGGTGATGCCGATGAAGGAAAATCGTTAGAAGAATTAAATTTAAATAAATCCACATTAATTTTAAAACCTTTGGATCCAGAAGAACCGGCAAAGACAAATGTTTCACCCAATGAATCTAAATCACCTTCCACTTTTGGATGGATAAAGAATAGATTTAATAGTTATATGTGGCCTACATCAAAACAAACCGAAAATGAACTGGAAGGGAATGGTACATTTGAATCTATTAACGGAAATTCAGGGCATTCAACTGGGGTTGGTTCCTTAAGAGATGATGAAGTTGAGGAAAGTGATAACGATACCATATATCATTCGCCATTACTTAGATCAAGATCCAGTTCACCATTTGATCCAACTAGTACTCTACACCCAAGTATGTCAAGTTTTAGCCTTTATGGATCTCAAGGATTGATTGCAGGTCCACGTACAAGTAGTTTGAGGAATGAAATAGGTGCGGAGAATGGTAATGTTGACAAAGATGTTAAATCAAATGATTCTGAAGCTCAAGATGATGGTAGTGTTGTTAATTCAAGAAGGGGATCCGCTAAAGTGTATACGGTTAGAAATTTGGATGATAATTCAAGACCTGAGAATGTCATGAATGGAAATAATATTGCTTTGCAACACCGTGATGATGATAAATAAAGGTAATTTTTCTAATGAAATGGGTCATATATAGTTTTTTATTTTATTTTACTTTATTTTATTTTACTTTTTGTTTTAATTTTTTTATTATTTTAATAGTTATTGGACATGATACGGTATATGTTTTAAAAGCACAATACTATGTATTAACAGTAGAAGTTTACATAAGGAATATATAATAACATATATATATATATTTTCTTTCAATCTCTAACATTGGGTTTGTTACCAATACTAACAATATTTTCTCCATTCAATCCAAAAGCCAAAGGATCAGTGAATTCATCAAAAATCATTGAATAAATATCATTTAATAATTCTTCTTTACCCAAATTATTTTTCGCGTTATTTGAGTTATTTGTATTTACATTCATATCATCAGAATTATTTGATGATACCGTTCCTGATTCAGCACCTTGAAATCCAAGATTCATACTTGGAACTGCACCCATTGAATTTGTTAAATGCTCCAAAGTTCCAGTAAATGAATTTAAACTGAAAACGTTATTGATAAAATTATTATCATTAAATGAAGTTGGTAAATTCGACATTGAGTTTGATACTCTATTATCAGATATTGAATTAACAGCTTGACTAGTCAAGCCATCATCCATTATAATATCATCTTGAGTTAATTTACCATTAATTGGTAAAGACACTGAGCTTGATTTATTCGAAAATAACGAAACATAAGACTTTTTATTTGGAATATTAGTATTATTAAGATTATCAATATTATTTGAATGTATTGAACGTTTATTATTATTGTTATTATTAGTTTTAATCTCCAATAATTCATCATCTGCTGGGATATCTAGCATTGCATTATGACGATCCAAAATACCATCAATCATATAAATTAGTTTTTTGCACGTTGGATTTGAATTACTTAAAATTCGTAATGCCTTTTTAGCAGAAGTTATATCTGACCACCATTCCATATTATGTTTTGAACTTGGATTTGAACATTGGCACGATAAAGGTATAAGAACAGCTTGAAAAAGGAAATATGTTGTATACCAAACAGATAAAGTTGATAATTTTCTATTTGGTTGAGACAAATACGAATTAATTGAACGAATTGTTTCAGTTGCAGCTTTAAGACAATGACGACGAGCATTTTTAGAATCTTCTGATAAGCAAAATTCTTTTGTTGAATCTGACGGATTTGTTGAAATTAAAACAATTTTTTGCCAAATATAGGGACGAAATAATAAAATTTGTAAATTTTTAATACGCCAAATTAAACGTGCTCTTGATAATGCAAACCATTCTGGCATTGTAGATGGATCATTATTAAAATAATTAGATAATACTTTAGAATCATCTTCATTAAAATAATCTGGCAATTCATTAATAAATTCTATTAGTTTTTCATTTTTCGAATGACACTCTAATAAAGTTGGACGATTTTTGGAAATCATTCTGGTATAAAATGGATCCGTTAAAATTGTTAATTTTGTCTGTTCAATCATGGCAGAATAAATTGTTGGATGTGGTTTATCAACCAATAAAGATTTATTGTTATTAATACCATTATCATTATCATTTAATAGATTTTCTAGTTCACTATCACTAATATTAATTGGTAATTTGATATCAATTAATTCAGGTGATGGTAAATGTGATGGCCTACCAAAAGTTATTGCAGCACCAGCATCAAATATATAGAGACACCACCAAATACGACGTTTGATTTCCAGATCTAAAAATTCGGATTCAAAATTAGTAACTGAATTTTTATTCTCAATTTCCTTATAAATACCTAATGAAACTGCCATGGAAACGGCTAAACCTAAGTAGTTCCAGCCTGTATTTGGCTTATTTCTTTTTTGAGCATAATTACTTAATAAAATTAAGGTTGTTAAAAATTCTATATTACCACATTCAAAAACTGAAGAATTATCTTTCATTAAATAACTTTTAGCCATTTGGTAATAATAAAGATCATAATTCGTCGAGTCACCATAAATACACCAACAACCTAACGCTAATATTGTATAAAATAGGGCAGATAATGAAGATTGTAATTGAAAATCAATTTTTTCCAACTTCTGGAAAAATTTTGTTTTATTTATTAAAGGATAAGAGGTATGATAATGAGTGAAATAAGATTCAATAAATTTGATCTGAAATTTTTTCGAGTTCAAGAGGTTTAAATTAAAACTTGAAGAGTTTTGTTCCTCAAAATCTTCAAGTAAATCATCACCATTATTGAAAAGCTTATCATTCAAATCTTCGGCCTTCATTATTCTCAAAAAAGTTGAACTTGATCCTGCACCTAAAAACCCCGATTTAACAGAAGGATTCGCCCCCATTCCATCCAGTGAAGTGTAAGAAGATTGATTTCTAGAAAACTTTGATAGATTCGGAGAAGGGAAAGAAGAATATAAATTCGTTGAAGAGTTTGAATTTGAAGTTGTACGTGAATTTATATTTGAATTTGAATTTGGTGATTGGGCTGGTGATTGAATTATTTTAAATTTTGAGTTATTATCTGATTCTGACCATTCAAAAGAAGTTTGATGTGTTGAATCCGTTAGAAATTCATCTGGTAATTTCGGAGCTGGTCTTTCCAGAGAAATTGAATGGGTATTATTGTTATCATTATCATTATTATTGGCATTGGTATTAATATTCGTCTTATCCGTGTTCGTATTGGTATCATTATAATTTTTTTTACTGTTATTGTTTGTCTTTTTATTGTTTGATTTTGAAGAATGATATGTTTTAAGAATTAAATCTAAATCCTCGTTTGGAATCATGTTTTTTAATAAATTTTCAAGTTGTTTAACTCTATTTTCCACTTTTGTTAAGTGAGATCTAGTTAAAGGAGATCTAACAGTTCTCGGAGAGTAAACACAGTCCCACTTATGATCAGCACATTTTGAGCACTTGGGAACTTCTTTTGAGCATTTTAATTTTCTTTTTCTACAAGAGTCACAAGCTTGCTGAATGAAAATACTTGCTGACAGTGGTGGTGGAAATGGGTTATTTTGCTGTTGATGATTAGAATGATCATCAGAATTTAAATTTAAATCTAACTTTGAGTTTGAATCTGAATTTGAATCAAATTCTAAATCTAGTTCTGATTCTAATTTAATTGATTTATTTGAATTTGATAAACTAGACGTGGACATTTGTGATTTAATAAATATCCATATATATTTTTATGATCTGTATAATATCAAAGTTAAATAGATTGTTGAAAAGACCTGTGAATATGAATGTACTCTTAAACAACCGCAACTGTACCTATTAAAAATTATGGATATAAGTAACCAAAATAGTACTGACTGTGTGTTGTACCTTAGAAATGAAAGTAAAGTTTCAATTAAGTCATAAACTTTTGAGGGCAGTATAGAAAATCCGAACGCAGATACACGTTCCAGTCACCGCATGAAAAAAAAAACAGCGATATATTTCATCGGATTAATATTTCTAAAAGAAATAAGTTTTTCCTTCTCCTCACACTAACAATAACATCCCCGTTTTTTTTTTTACCAATAGGTATTGCTCCACCTGTTGATATATTTTGATTTCATTAATATCCATGTTTATATCTAGATGAATATGTATATAATTTATATTTCTATTTATTTAAAAAATGAATTCACAACATACTGTGCAATTCCATACGATGATGTCAAACCCGGGCTTTCTATACCTAGACAGCTTACAAACCCAGGATGCCCAGATTCTTCTCTAATGACAAAATCCATAAACCGTTTATCACCCGGTCCAATCAACTTTGGTCGGATTCCGCTGTAACTTGGAGTTATTTGATCCTTCTCAACAGTTGGAAAGTATAGTTTGACCTGTTCAACAGCCTTTTCTAAATTTTTACCGTTCACTTTGTAGTCTACACAATTATCAACCCATTCTAAATCAGGCCCAAATCTAACTTGTCCGCCTAAATCAATGGTTAGATGCGTACCCAATGAAGCCACCCCAGGTGTCGGACATGGGTAAATTAGTCTGTTTATATGTGGATTAGGTCCTATATAACTAAAATAATTTCCTTTGGCATAATAAGCTTTAACTTTGTTTTCATTTTCACCTTTTAAAATCATATTGGTGACATCCGGTGCATATAATCCGGCACAATTAATAACATTATTGGTTTTAATAATAAAATTGTCGTTTTCTTCTTCATTACTTTCAGTAACAATCTCATATAATGATTCACCTTTATTGTAGTCAATATCAGTAACTTTCGTACCTAGTGCTAAATTGCCGTCATTTTCTTGAAATACAGTATAATAATAATCCATAAGTCCATGTGCTGAAGTTATACCGGTTGTTGGTGAATGTAATATTGCACAATTTGCTCTAATTAATGGCTCAGCCAATTTTGCCTTTTTAATTGAAATGAATTCTGTTTCAACTCCGATTAATTTTGATTTTTCATGTAACTTCTCCAAGTAACTTCTTTCCTCCTCAGTTTGTGCAAGAATCCATTTACCACATCGTCTGACGGGAATTTTATCCTTTTGAGCATAAATAAATTTTTTACCTTTAATACATAACTCGGTTTTTAAAGAGTTTGCTGGATAATATATTCCAGCGTGAACTACCTCGGAATTTCTACTACTTGTTTCTTGTCCGTATTCTGCATTTTTTTCAATTATTAAAACATTATTATTCGGTGACTGTTTGGCTAATTCAGCTCCAATTGCTAGTCCGACAACTCCACCACCAATAATTGTATGTGAAAAATCAGCTGAATGTTGAATTCCACTGGTTGTGAAAAATCTTCGGTTTAGTAAGGTAAACATAATCTTATTGAAAAACAATTACCAACTATCATACAATTAGTAGATAAACCAAACCTAATATAATAGAACCGATATTAGCCTGAATCTTTGGGTGCAAGGATGTGATAGGCCAAAAAAATATTTTGCATTTCAATATCAACGTAATTATTAATCATTTCAATGATTCTAATATATTTATTTACATAGAATGATTGATAAAGAGCTGGTTACAACTCTTAGATCGCATAGTTCACAAATAACCTGTATATCCCTTTTTTATGTTCCGTCAACTGTTACATTTCAAGAACATCCAATTCTAAACCCAACTTTACTTACTGCCGATGATTCGGGTATTATAATCTGGTGGAATTTATCTACCCATCGTCCCATGGGTTTGTGGCAAGCTCATGAATCGGGTTCTTCAATCCTAACTTTGAAACAACTAGGTTTGGAATGGTCACCTTCTTCAACATTAAATTTTGAATTACCTAAAATTTCAGAAAATTTTGGTTCATTATTAACACATTCAAAAGATGGTACAATTAAAATTTGGAAGCTAATTGAATTTATTAATCCAATTGAACCAATGTCAGGGTTTATTTTTACTGTTCCATTGCAAAGGAAATTACCAATTTTAGAAAATTCAAAAATTCCTCCAATTTTATTTGAAATGCCCGTTAATATAATGAACTTTTCAAATATTGATATGAATCAATTAGGTTACTTAATAACCCCTGCAACTATTGATTCAAATAACATGGATTTATATGCTATTGATCTTAGTAAAGAAAAAAGTTTTGAAAAGTTAAAACGTTTAATAAAAAATAATAATAATGATAATAGAGATAATAATGATATTAATGATAATGATAATGATAATAATAATAGTAATAATAATGGTGTTATTATGAAAATTAAATGGATCTCAAATAATGTTTTTTGTATTGGATACGAAAGTGGATCAGTTATTATTTATAAAATTACAAATTTTAATAAAATCAAAATCGAATCAATATTTGAAGATAAAACATTACAGCCAAATCCAGTTACATCAGTTTATTTTGATGAAATCAAAAAGAATTTAATTTTGGGCTCAACAGGTAGCAAAATCTGTATTTTAAATATGGAAACGTTTAATTCAAATCTTTTTGATGTCAATCATAAAGGTATTTCGGATATTTGTATTGATCCCTGCTTTAATATAATTGCAATAATCACTTGGGATGGTTATACCAGGCTTTTTGAATACAATGATAAAAAAATTTTAAAATTTTTATTTAAATTACGTAGGCAGACTCCATCAATCTGGAATTCAAAAGATAGAACAGATAATCAAGCTGAAGATATTCAATCTTCATCAAATTTACAAACACAAAGGCCCAATGTAATCATGTTCTCAAAGAAACAAATGGAATTTGATAAATTGAAGCATAGTAATGACGTGATATACAATAATGGTAGAGCTAAAAATATCGTTAGAAAAAATAGAGAGGAAGGTTTTGATAAGAGATGGATGTTTATTGGTTATAAAGATGGTAGAATCGCTGTTTACAACATTAAATAAAATTAATGGTAAAATTACATTTAATTCCTAATAAATTGTATAAGTCGATTTATATAGTAATTTTAATTCATTGATGTATCGCCATCAATATCTTTTCCCCCCTTATGTACATTTTTGTTAAAAACACAAAATGTTTGTAGAATTTTTTCATCATTTAATCCAGATTCTACTCTCTCTTTTAAACTTATTGGTTCACATGAATAGCCTCTAGAACTTGATGGGATTCTAATTGATAATTGTCGAGCACGTAAACTTACCATATCATCATAAATATTTTCATTTTTAGTTATTATGCTATTAGTAGCGGTAACACCGCTATTATTAAACCAGGGATGATTTAATGCTTCAACTGCGGTTAATCTTTTATTCGGATCAACAACAAGTAATCGGCTTATTAAATCCAACACTAAATCATCAATTTCATCCCAGTATGGAGAATAAAATGCGAATTTACCTTCTAAAATTTGATTTCTCATTGATGGTGGTCCTAGTTCTTCACTAAAAGGTGGAAAACCGCAGATACAAACATATAATAAAACTCCAACTGACCACATATCAACAGACTTATTATATTTTCTTAATTGTGAATTAACTAAAACTTCTGGTGCAACATATGCAGGTGTACCACACAATGTATTTGTGAATTGAAATTTACCAATAAATTTAGCCAATCCAAAATCTGCAATTTTAACATTAACTTCTAATTCACCTAAATCCCATGGTTCAATTTTTTTAAGAGATTTGGATGAGCTTGTTTTAATATCTAATAAAATGTTTTCAGGTTTTAAATCTCGATGCACTAAATCCATAGTATGTAAATATATTAAACCTTCTAATAATTGTCTTGTTATTTCCTTTGATTCATTCTGTGAAAGTTTACCCTTTTTAATGATCCTATTAAATAATTCACCACCATTAACTTTTTCTAGAACCAGATATGTTGTTAAAGAATTTTTATTAACTGGTTCTAAAAATGTATTATAAAATCCAACTATATTCTTATGATTTAATTTTGTTAGAATATTTAGCTCTCTATTTAACTGAATTGATTGGTTATTATCATTATCATTATTTGTTGGATGAAATATCTTAACAGCACAAATTTTCCCTGACTCTCTATCAATTGCTTCTTTAACTTGGGCATAATGTCCAGTACCTAATACTTTATCTGTTAAAATATATTTATCAAAGAATGATTTTGAGTGTTTATTATTATCTTTATTGTTAATTATATATTTTAAAATATAATGCATGTTTGAAGCAAATGAAATTTTATCACCATCACGTATAATCGTTGAATTGTTTTTACCGACTAGAATATCATTTAAATATGTACCATTTGAACTTAAATCCTTTACTGTAATTATTATACTTTTGTTATCATTTAAACCAGGTGAAATTATAAATTCACAATGAGTTGAAGAACAATCTGCAGATTTTATAACTATATCATTATCCCTTGACTTTGATCTACCAATTTTAATTGTTTGTTTTTCAGGTATTTCAATATTTGAATATTTAGTTGAATCTAAACTATGTAATATTGCAGCATAATTGACAATTGAATCAACTTTTTGCTTTTTTAATTGAGTACTTGATAAATTATCTTCTGTTAAATTATCTATATTTTCATTATTAGTCTTTTGATACGGCCTCTTCCTTGAAAGCATCTTAGTTACTTTGTAAACTGAAACACGAAAAGTGATTTTACTAAGGCGAAGTGAAAAAAATGACAAGATGCGACTTAATTTATTTTGTTTGATCAATTGTTATTGTTATATTGTTTACTGATAAGATGATAAGTATAGATTTTACCGGATTTAAATGTTGTGGTTGTTCTTAAGATTTAAATAAAGTAACATGATCCCGTTAAAAGTTATATATGGTATTAACTCTACATCTGTTAAAATGCCAGTTTCAATTATTAAGATTATTCTAAATTAGAGGTTCTGTGATTGATAAGTTAAGTGTTCAATTATACTTATGAATATGATCATTTATAATCTGGCAATAAACGATATTAATTTTTATTCATTCAAAAATTGTGAATATTTCAGAGTCTATTTTAAGAAGCTAGGTAACGATTGAATCAATGAACGACTGAACCGCTAGAACGTTAAAAATTGAACGATGAGGAAACTATTAAATCATTATTCTTTCATATATAAGGAGACAAAATAAAACTCTACTCACTTAAGTATATGATAATATTAGTAATTAACAGCAAGTGGAAAAAAATAAAATGATTTAGTTACTATATTTGATATTCAATTGCTGAATTCTTGCTCAATCGCTCACATCGCTGTAACCTTTTACAATCAATTAAATATGACTGATCAACTACTAGAAGAAATTTATAAAAATAACAGCCATCGGAGTTTCAAAATAGGTATTGTGCATACTAGAGAGAACAGGAAAATTGTCGATGCATTAGTCAATGGTGCAATTAAGAAACTTAAAGAGCTTGGAATTAAAGAAGAAAATATTTTTGTTGATTCAGTTCCTGGTGCATTTGAATTACCATTTGGTACTATGGCAATGCTGGCACATGCGAAAGTCGATACTGTAATTTCAATTGAGTGCTTGTTTAAAGGTTCTACTGCAAATTTCGAATATAGTTGTGATTCTGTCTCTCATGCATTAATGGATATACAATTTAAAACAAAAAAACCTGTTATATTTGGAGTTCTGACCTGTTTAACTGAAGAACAAGCCCAAGCTAGAGCTGGCCTAATTGAAGGTACAATGCATAATCATGATGAAGATTGGGGTTCTTATGCTGTTGAAATGGCTGCGAAATCCGTAAATGTGTTTTGGACTGTTGTTAGATAACTTTTCTTTGATTTGATTTAACATAATACAGCTGTATCTAATTCGTTTAATTAATTATTTCTTTTCTTTGGCTTTTTGGGTATTTCAATATTTGAATACTTAGTTGAATTTAAACTATATAATACTGCGGTATAATTTACAATTAAATCAACTTTTTGCTTTTTAATAAAGTAGTTGGTAAACTGTCTTCAAAAAATTTTGACACTTCAAAGTTTATTTTAAGAAGCTAGATAAACAATTGAACAATAAAGAAAATATTAAATCATTATTCTTTCATATAGTAATGAGACAAAAGAAATAACACTATTTATCTAATAATAATATTAGTAATTAACAGAGCGTGAGAAAAAATCAAAATGGTCGAATTATATTGTATTTGATTATTCAACTGTACAGTCATTGTTCCCTTGCTCACAACACTGTAAGTCTTAGAAATAATTAAATATGGCAATTAAAGGACTAGGTGAAATTGATCAAATTTACGACGGTAAGAAAGTCAAAGTAGGTATTGTTCATGCTAGATGGAACAGGAAAATTATTGATGCATTAGTCGATGGTGCAATTAAGAAACTTAAAGAATTTGGAGTTCAGGAAAAGAATATATTTGTTGAGTCAGTTCCTGGTGCATATGAATTACCATTTGGTACTATGGCAATGTTTAGAAAACATGAGGTTGATGTTGTAATTCCAATTGGTTGTTTAATTAAAGGTTCTACTATGCACTTTGAATACATTTGTGATTCTGTTTCTCATGCATTAATGGATTTACAATTTAAAATTAGAAAACCTGTTATATTTGGAGTTCTAACCTGTTTAACTGAAGAACAAGCCCAAGCTAGAGCTGGCCTAATTGAAGGTACAATGCATAATCATGGTGAAGATTGGGGTGCTTGTGCTGTTGAAATGGTTATAAAATTTGGCGAATCTGGTTAAGCAATTAGATTTAATACTATTATTTAAATAATTTTCTCTGATTTAAAATAACATAATCCAGCTATATCCAATTTGTTTGATTAATCATTTCGTTTCGTTTCATTGAATGAATTTTTCATGATAAAAACAATTTAAACGGCCGCGTAGGAAAAAAATTATAAAATTTTTCCTAATTTTTGTTAACAGTTGAATAATTTTTAATTTATTTTATCTGTTTTACAATTAATACTAAAATCAGTTGAATTATGTCTGATATAGATAAAGATTTTGACTCTTCAGGTGATGAGGTCAGTAATCCACAGATTTTGACTAAGAAAAAAACAAACCTTATCGAATCATTTCATAATACTCATTCTTCAGATAGTGAAGATGGTTCCAGTGACAATGATAGTGGTGATGATGAAGATATAACAAAACTGATTCCAAAGAAGTTAAAGTCTGCGTTTGACAGTAAAGATGCTGATAATGATGACGATGATAAGAATGCGGAGATACTGGATGATGATGAACAATATTTTGGATTTTTAGATGAGGAAAATGAAGATGATGCAGATGATAATAAAACTATAAAAAAAGATAATAACTCAAAATTAGATATTAAAACAGTTAAAAAATTGACACCAGAACAGTTGGAAAAGCAGCAAAAGAAAATTAAGAAAACGGGTGTGGTTTATCTTTCATCGATTCCACCATATATGAAACCAATGAAATTAAGACAAATTATGTTAAGATTTGGTGAAGTTGGCCGTATATTTTTAAAACCTGAAGATCCAAAAATTCATAAAAATAGAGTTAAATCGGGGGGTAACAAAAGAAAGAAGTTTGATGAAGGTTGGTGTGAATTTTTAAATAAAAAAGATGCAAAAATTGCTACCCAAACTTTAAATGGTAATATATTAGGTGGTAAAAAACGTGGTTTTTATCATGATGATGTTATGAATGTCAAATATTTAAAAGGTTTTAAATGGTTTGATTTAACAAATGCATTAAATAGAGAAATTGAAGTTAGAGAAAGTAAAATGCAAGCAGAATTATCGCAAGCCCAAAAATTGAATAAAACTTATATTAAAAATGTTGAAACAAATAAAACAATTCAAAGAGTTAAAGAAAATAAAAAGAGAAAACCCGTTAATGATGATCATGTTGAAATACGAAGAAATTTCAAACAAAGATCTGTGGCTACAAATAGAGCAAATGCGGATAAATCAATGAAAATGAAATCTGATGGTGAAAAACTAGAAGGTGTCTTGAATAAAATTTTTTAATAGTAAAATATATAGTAATATATAGTAATATATAAATATCGAATAGCAATTTACCTTCCATCTTTTAAACAATATCATTTATCATTTCAATTCAATAATTAAAACATAATTCGCGTTACAAATTATAATGAAAAATTTTTTTGTATTTCATGATACATTCTAATTTTGACAATAAGAACAGTAATTTCTACCAAATAGGTTAAATCGATTCATTAACAATGTTGAATCGAAGAAATAATTTGACTCAAGCTAAAAGATTACTTAATATTCATTACCATAAACTTCTGATAAATACTGTTATTATTCAAAATCGTCAATTTTCAAATACTGTATTAAATTATAGAAGTCGTGCAAATTTACGTTCAAAACCTGATGTTAATGAAATCGGAAATAGAATTAAAACTCCAGAAGAATTATTTGAACAAGCTTCTAACGTTGATATTAATAATTTAAGAAAAGATGTTAAATTCAGATCAAATATTAGATACATTGAACCAAATAAATTATGGATTTCCAGGACTTTTAAGAATCTAGAATTACCGGAATTATTTGATTTTTCTGATACTGAAGATAATAGGAAATTAATTGAAAAACATTTAATCAAAGATTTTGGTCCGACTAATGAAACTGTTTCTTGGAAAGAGTTATATTTTTCGGAAGTCAGTGTTGGTGATCTTGTGGATTTATCAGGCAGTTTTGAAAAGGGTGATTTAGCAGTTGTTGTTGAAATTCCTAAAACCCCCGAAGACCCAAGATATACTTTAGTTAATGCATATGGTGAAATTCAATTTGTTTCAAGATCAAAAATGGGTTTAAAGCTACCAAACATCTTCCCAAAAGAATGGTTTAAAAATTGTGTCATGGATGAAGAAACTTTTTTAAAAAATCATTCTGATGGATCGGTTGCACCAATTGGTAAACCAAGATATAAACTTGAAGATATTATTGAAAGAAATAAAATTTTCGACAGCGCAGTTGCTAGATCAAAATCAGGTTCAAATACCGTTAAAACATTCCTTTTACCATCAATACTAGCTGGCATAATATCTGAAACAATCACTCATATTGTTACGACGTGTTGGAAACATTTACCTCAAACAAATTTAAAATTAGAAGTCTTGCATAATGTTTTACAATCGCATGAATCTCCAATTCAATTGTCAGTCTATCAATTATATAAAGCCGTTGAAAAAACTGATCTTCAGGTTTTAATCAAAAATTTAAATTCAAAAGGTCAGGATGATGTTAATAGTGCATATAAAAAATTATTTAATCATATTTCTAAAGAATTATCAATCAGTAATCAATTTGATAATATTTCATTAGGTAAACCATTAGAAGGCTCCGTTGGTTTAAATTCAGATTTAGATATTTTCAAATTTTATGCGTTTATGTTAGGTCTAAGGAAAAATAATCAGATTTATTCACATGATTCATTTAAAAGTTTAACTTCATATGTGTTAATTTTACCATTACACAGAATTGTCAAATTTAATGGAATGGTTCAAAATTTTAAAAATCACGAAGATTCATATAAAGATTTTGCAAAATATCTTACTTTAAAATTAGATAAAGACCCAAATATTTCAAAAGAGCCAGAATTTTATGAGGAGTTTATTGATTTGTTAAAATTATATTGTACAGGTTCAATAAATAATGGTGTCTTAGAATCATTTATTTTAAAAATTATTAGAATGTTACCACCATATAATCTTGTTGATATTACACGAAGTTGTGTCCATGATTTATTATTAAATCTGGATGAAATTTCGACCAGGGAAGATCCAACTAAATGGTGGGATTTGGCCATGATTCCAAATAATGATATATCTGCAAAATGTGATTTTGAAGAATTTTATTACAATTCTATTAAAAAGGAAAACATTAATGATTTTATTGATTTATCATATGATTGTCATACTATTGAAAGACCATTGTTTGATGATGTTGTTTATTGTATTGATTCCGAAGATCCGTTAGAAATTGATGATGGTGTTTCGATTAAAAAATTAAACGATGATGAATTTATAGTTAGTTCCTTTGTTGCTGATCCTTCATCATTTTTGAAAACAGATTCATTAATCTCAGAAATTGCATTTGAAAGAGGTTTAACTTTATATTTACCGGATTTAGTTGGCAGGAACGCTGTTACTTTATTGCCCAAATCTTTTGGTGAAGAAATTCAATTAGGTTATTTTAACAAAGAAACAAGAGTTTTAAAAGTTAGTTTTAAATATAATATCAAAAACAAAGAAGCGAAAATTTTGAAAAATAATGAAGGTATTAATTTTGGTACCGCAAATAAATTTATTAGAATTGATTATGATTCTGTTAACCAAATTTTAAATGATAACTTAAAAGGTGAAAAAATTTTACATACTGTTTCAAATGAAACATCTATTTCAGTCTCTCAACTAAAACAAGACTTAAAAAATTTAAGTTCTATATCAAATAATTTGCAGGAAAAAGCATCAGAAAAAGGACGTGTTTCATTGTTCGATAAATTAAACTATCGTAAAGAAATCAAAGATTTTGCTGAAGATGAAAATAAACAAATTCATTTGACGTTTAAAGAAATGGAAAGTGATGATTATGTTGAAGGCAACTCAAGTTCAAATTCAACATCAGAAAGACTTGTCTCTGAAATCATGGTTATGACAAATCATATATCGGCAGAGTATTTCAAATCAAATAATATTCCAGCAATTTATAAAATTCAGCAACCATTAGATTTATCACCTGAATTGACATTATTTAAAAATGAAGTTTTGACAAAAAAAAATGATTTAACATTTAAAGATTTGACAATTTTTCAAGAATACTTAACAAAATCAACAATTGCTCCATATTGTGGGAGACATGAATTTTTAAACCTAAATTCTTATGCAACTATTACATCACCATTAAGAAGATTTTGGGATTTTATTAATCATTGGCAAATGCATTCATTTATTTCGACAGGTAAACCCTTATTTTCTCAAAATCAAATTAATTATTTAACATTACAACTAAAATTTAAAGATGAATTAAATAGTAAAATTTCTAAAAAGATTATCGGTTTTTTCACATTTATGGCATTAAAACAATTACAACTTAAATCCGGTGGTGATGCCAAAACTTTTAGTGTTATCGTTACAAAGAAACCTTCCGATTCAGGTTTAATCGATGTTGTTATGTTAGATTATGGTGTTAGAGGTATTTTAGAAACAAGTTGGTATGCATTAAGTGATAAATCAAAATCAAGTAATAGAAAAGATTTATTCAAAAATGTAGAAATTGGTGATTTAATTGAAGATGCCACAATCCAAGATGTTGACTTATTGGATGGTTCTATTTTATTAAAGAGTGAAACTTACTAATTATTAACTATAATTCTCCTGTATATATTTATATAAAATAAAGTATTTTTGTCACGATTTTAAAACATTTTGCTCATTGTTAAAAATATTCAATACAAAAATAGAATTGAAAGCCAAAGAAAATGCAAAAAAGGGAATGTAGGAATGTAGATTAGTTATCTTCTAAAACTTTTACAATTTTTTGAGCCAATGCAATACATTTTTCCTCCTGATAACGTTTACAGACTAGCTGGAAAGCAATAGGACTACCGATTTGTTTTTCCAAATCATAATATTCCCAAACTCTTTTATCATGGTCGTTAGTAAAATCCGATCTTTCAAATGGCTCATCGGATTCTGATGTTTTTCCAATAGGAATAGTAATAACAGTATAATCTAAGACATTTAATGATCTGGTATAAAAATTTGCGATTTCGCCATTTTCACCAAGGATCCAAGATGTAGTTGACATTCCAGGCAATATAATACAATCAATTTTTTCACCATTATCTGTCAATTTGAAAGTCTCATCCCAGAATTTATCATAAATTTGTTGATATTCATATTTTTTGGAAGCTTTTTCAAAAAAATCAGTTACTGTATCAACTTTTCCTGGTTTGGTAAAATTTTTTGCTAAAAAATCTGACAATGGTTCTCCACCTAACTGACAAAATTGTTCGATTTCAGTTAAATTATCCGTATTGTATAAACTAACTAATAATTTTGCAAGTTTAGAATGTTCAACTGGTGGTTTACCAAGATCATAACATTTAAATCCGGTATTTTCAGAATTTAATTTTTCCTTTGACCTTTTCATACCATTCAGGATTGGAGGATGTGGCATAACCTCATGATCCCAAGTAAACATACCAATATTAATATCATCCTTTGCTAAAACCTTTTCCAGTTTAGAATCATCCCAATCTAATGGAATGCATTTAGGATCTTTTTCACGTAGCGGACTAGATAAGATTACCTTGGAGACCAATTCTAAATCGGGTAAATAGCGGCACATTGGGCCAACAACAGAACACACTACCGCTTGATCAGGATAAGAGTTCGCAATATCCAAATATGGGAATCTATTGGACGATGCTCTTAAACCATATAAACCATGAATAAGACTTGGTGTTCTAATTGAACCACCAATATCTGTTCCAAAACCAATTATTGAGCCATGACCCCCTAATAAAGAACCTTCACCACCTGAAGAGCCACCTGGAGCATTACGCCTATTAATGGAATTGAGAGTTTCTCCCAGATTTGAAGAAGTTTCATTGCCAAGCATTGCCATTGGAACGGCAGTTTTAACATAAAAAACGGCACCTTCGTTCTCCAAGATTTGTGCTAATAATGAAAAATCTTCAGGAGTTTTCTTATGGGTAATTTTAGCTTCAAGTTCAAAAGAAATGTGTGGCGCAACGTAACCTATAGCCGTGGTAATATTTGGAAGATTTAATTGATCTTTAAGGGAAATAGGTATACCATGAAGTGAACCTTTAAACTTACCAGTTTCTTTAAAATATTCATCTAATTTTTTGGCAGTTTCAAAAGCTCTGTCGTAAAAAATTTCGGTTAGACAATTTGTAAGCTGGTGAACCAATGCAGATCTATGACAGTAAGCTTGACAAATTTCAACAGCGGTTAATTTACTTTCAGCTTGTAGTTTTAACAACTCCGTTGCTGGTTTTGAGGTAATTGAAACTTCTTTAGCAGGTAAAATTTGGTCTAAATATGAATTCACGTTCGGTTCCTCCTCAGGTGTAGGAATTGAAGATAAGATCCATTCCTCTGGAATCTTGGAAAGATTCGATTTTGCCTTGTTTGCAGCTATTTCTTGGTACGATGTGATGTTTGTAACAGTCATTATACTGTAGTAACTGATGTGCAAAGCGCAGAAGTACCACTAAGAATATATAAATTAAAATTAGGGAATATCTACATTATTTATGCTGTCAACGCGCGAGCCACAGATAAAATACAAGAATTGAAAGAGGAAATGGGTTCGGCTTAAAATCATAAAAGAAAGATAAGCTTTGTCTTAATGGTAGTAAGTTTATCGTAAAAAATTTCTAATTTTAGAGATATAAACTTGTCCTTTTTGTCTTATTAACTAAATATTTATAAATTTAACCTGATCTACAATATCAAACAGCAACTTAAAATAACCATACCGCTAACTGCCATCAATGTCTCTTTATTAAATGTCTCCAGCTGAATTGGATCCCATTCAAATGGTCCTATAAGTTCATCGAACGTTTTATTTTTATTAACTTCGCAACATTCTAGGAATTCACGATTTTGATATTGATTGTTTATTATTGGATTGAAATGACCCATGCTTGCGTTTGATATTGGATCCAATGATAATAATCGGTTTTTAAAATCAACTTTTTTTATTAACATTAAAGAAATTAAAATGCTAAATAGGGTCAACATAATACTAACTTTGATATTTTTTGAAATTGTTATTGCTTTCGTTACTTTATTTTGCCTCATTGTATTATTATTATTATTATAATCGTTGTTGTTTTTGTTTTTGTAACCACCATTTTCATTAAAGATGTTATTGGTACTCTTAATATTAATACTAATATTCCTATTACTGTTACCATTATTATTTGTTTGAACACATTTTCTTCGAAGTATTATCTCACGCTTAAATATATCGTTTGAATATATATTTATTATTTCATTTATGCAGGACATATTCTGATGGTATTTTTCAGAAAGATAAGAATGATTATTTTTCTAATATAGTATTTATGATTTGTAATATGTTCCAATCAAACTAAACTGTAATATATTTGGATTTATATTAGCAATAAAATATTATAATTATATGTTGTATAGTTAGAGGTTTGTATTGCATCAAATCAAATCAGTAATAAAACCAGTGATGAAAAAAAAAAAAAACAAAAACAAAAACAAAATTAAATTTCGGAGATTACGTGCGATTTAATTCTTTCCATACGATATTTCCATTAATCGTATATTGATAATAATACAGTCATTAATTTCTATATAACAACGGATTTACTCTATTAAATCTATTTGATCCCCATTTGGTGCTTCTTTTTGTCTTATTTGTGTGGCAGAATTTAGACTTATACTCTCCTGTGACTCTCTATTTGATAGACCCTCTCCACTATCTTGCCTTTGCTCTTTACTCGCCTCTTTTCGTAAACGTTCTCTGTTAATAAGTAATTCCGACATCAACTGAGGAGGATCTTCAAAAGTTGAAGATGTATCAAGAGAATAAAATGTATCCAAAGTATTAGTTGTCACATTACCATTCACATTAGCAGCTTCATTTTCATATGTTGTGTTTTGAGGTTGTAATGATAAAATAGGATGATTAGCTATTAATTCAGAACGTGCAAAATTCAATGCAATTTGTCTACCTTTTTCTGATCTCAATAGTTTACCACCTGCACCATACTTTGGTGACATTGGAAATCTAACGCTCTCTTCATCACTTGTTTCGTATTCATCTTCTTTATTCTCATGCATTGAAGAATTACTCCCTGCTGAACTCGCACTTCTGCTCCTACTCCTACTCTTACTCCCACTCCTACTCCTACTCCTGCTTCTACTTATACTTCTTTTTCTTTTCTTTCTAATAGGAGATAAAAATTTAGCTGATTCAAGTTCAGGTGGCTCTTCCCATGGTGGTGAATCATATTGTGCAATTAAATCGTTAACATATTTATTTCTTTCAGAGTGTGGACTTAACGGTGTTTTGTTGAGACTTTCATCTAGTTTTTTATTGGGTAATAGAATTGTTGATGTATCATTATCTGGTTTATTTTTATTGTGATTAATCAAAGATCTTTGATACTGTTCAATTGACATTTTTTGGACTGCTTGTTTAGCAGTTGATTCATCATCGGCATGTATTTTTAAACCCTGTAAAAATGAAAAATTATTCGTTGAAACATCATCTTTTTCTTCTTGATTACTTCCTATTTTAATAGGACTTTTAAGTAGCCTTTTAATAACACTTGGCGTTTCAGTATATATTGATGATGATGATTCACCATTTCTAGCATTCATATTTTGTGTAAGCGTAGTTTCGGCGTTTTCTTTTTGTAAACTATCACTAAAATTTTCTTTATATCTGTTTTTAATATTTTTAAATTCTGATAAATCTGTTGTACCGACTGTTGATTCAAAAGCTTCGTTTGATTCTTCATTTGATTCTATTTCATTTGGTTCCTGTTTCTGCAATTCAATATCTCTTTTGGTAACAATATTAACATTTGCCGCATTCTCAAAAAATTCTTTAAGGTGACTAACATTATTGAATATTTTTGAAGAATGTTGGTTAAAATCTTCCAAAGTCGGTAAAACTTTATCAACAATAATGGTATTAACTTTTGACAAATCTTCATCTATACCTTGTAAAGTTAATGTAATTAAACGTTCAACTTTATCTATTTCATCCAAAATCTTCTGTCTATTAGGGTTTGAAAATGTTGCACTTGAAGAATAATAAAATGATCTACGTGGTTGTCTATCAGTTGGTGATGAATTTAGAAATGGTTCATTATTACTTGAGTCTGACTTGATCTCTCCACGTATAGGTGTAAGGCTATTCGAATTTCTATTATTTTTTCTCATATCTTTACTTTTAACTCCTTCTTCTGACATTTTTGGTTCTTTCAATCCTAATCAACTTCAAAATGAATGTTATTGTAAATAAAACTTGACTGTTTACGTAAAACAGATAAAAGTTTTATTCGCGTTTCATTCTCAGCTTTTTTGTCTTTCGTCTTTGGTTTTACTACTGATTATGTTGGTAATCCATAACTGATTTAATAGCAGCTAGACACTTTATTGTGTTTTTGAATGCAAAAATGACCTTAGCAGTTTGCAAGCATTTTGGTTCAGTTTCAAACAAAATATTTTCATAGCAAACAAAACAAAGACTTTAAGTAAAAGTAAAAAAATATAAGGTCGTACCCGGATTCGAACTGGGGTTGTCCGGATCAAAACCGAAAGTGATAACCACTACACTATACAACCATTTACATTGGTTACAAATAACTTTGATTTAATTCGGTTACAAATTATAAATTATAAACGAGGCTATGTCTAAGCAGTGGATGTTTCTGTATTTCAGAGCATGGATTGGATGTGTGCAACTTGTGAATGTCAGAACATAAATTATATATCATGAGTTAATAGACATATTATGACACAAATTTTGTTCTATGGCATAAATAATTACAAAAACTTAATATTATTACATCATATTGATTACAGTTGTTATCAAAAATAGTCATTTAATTATTAGTATCAGAGGACGGGTTAGCTTCCAGGATATCTCCTACCTCAAGCACAGTTGTAAGTAAACCAGTGCAGGTAGACTGCTACTATGACATTCACTCTAGCTTTTGTTTAAAGGTCTTATCGGTAAGATACGAACACGTACTTACCGTGTGTATTGGCTAATCTAATTAACTGCGGTCAAAGTCTTCTAACTGTTACCTAGTCGTACTATAATATAATAATATGAATCCTCCATTAAAACAAGCTAGAAATAAATTATATAAGATACATAAAACAAAATGAGGAATTTCTCATATTTGTTCTCAACAATAATATCAAAGCTTAAAATGATTTGTTATCGGTGCAATGAATTTAATCGCCGCAAGGATAATTTTATTATTGATTATGTAATAACATTATGCTCTTATAGTATATTACGTTTAGTTTATTTAAATGGCATTTTAAAATGTTTTGCATTTCTAAATAAACGAGAATCTAAATTTAAGTATATCATTGGGTATGCTTTTAGATCAATGTTAAAATAAATTGAATTTTTAATTTAATTTTTCTTTATTTGAAACTTGTCACGATGGAATTATATTTATTATGTTATAAAAAAAACACTAGATTAAAAAAAAACTTTTATTCTTAATGTTTGAATTGCAAATATTCGGAACGCTGAAATCTATTAATGGGAGTACCAGACCTGCTATTATGTATCAGGTAAATTATTTGGCAATATAGTCAACAGTTCCACACGATGACCTAATACAATATGTGAAGAGATTATCAGTTACTTATTAACTACTAAAAATTAATGTGTTATTTATGAACGCATTATTATAGATGATATGCTTGCATGCACCGGTGCAGATTTATCTAAAGATAGAGTTGATTGAAAATCGACACTAAGTTATTCAATAATCATGATGTAACGATATTATGTTCTTGTAATTATCTATGAGTGGTGACTAATGTCTCGCAAAACAACACCCAATTTCGCAAATAATAGGAGCAACATTACCTCTATTCGTTTCCATCATGTCCATCATCTTTTAAGTTTTCTGTTTTCAAAACTGGTGTGTGTGGTTTGTAAATATAAACTTTTATATTTCAATTTCAAGTTTAAACAAGAATTTATTGTTATTTAAATTTTTACTCATTGTAATTATGAAAATATGACAGCAGAAAAGTCAAAAACACTTATTTGATAATTGATTGGGATTCAGTTTTTAGCCAACTATATTTTCACGTTCACCATACTTGCGAAAAAGCGTACAAATCGAAATGGAACAATGAAAAGATACCGATCACTAGTTTTATTTATAATATTTTATCAAGCTAGGATTCTTCATAAATCATTTAGCAAAATGATCTTTATCATTTTTAATAATATCTTCATATCTAACGGAGTTCAAATCATGATGCATAAGAAGCGGTAAAATAACAGGATTAGAACCAGTCACATAGAGGCTGTAATGTCATATCCGCATAAGTGGTTTCGGATTTATGCTCGTAAAAACGAATTTATTTACATTGTAAATCCGCGACAAGATGGGAATTATTTTTCTATGGTTATGGTTATCATCGTTATTTGGTTTGTGAAGTGGATCTTATAAATATGACTGGACTTTTCTGTAACCAACACATCTTATATTTATCGCTTTTTTAGACTATCGTTTTTACAGATTAAAATACCAATTTAAAAGTTTCGAACTTTGCTTACTGAATTAAACAGTACTACAAATTGAAATACAATTGTTGTTGACAAACTATTCTCCCCAAAAAAAAATCATATTTATCTTATCTATAGAGAAGAAACATATACTCATGCCTACTTCTCCTAAAAGTGTCTTAGTCACTGGTGCGTCTTCTGGAATCGGTTATTACTTAGCATTGGAATTTGCTTCCAGGGGCTATCATGTCTTTGCAGGCGCTAGAAGATTATCTTTAATGGAGCCACTAGTTGAGAAATATCCAAACAATATAACCATCTTTACTTTGGATGTGAGTTCTTTGGATTCTATTGATAACGCTTATAAATTGGTTAATGAAAAATCAAAGGAGCTAGGCATCGATGGTTTAGACGTTTTATATAATAATGCTGGTTTATCGTATACAATTCCGGCAATTGATGTACATGATAAAGAATTACTTCAATGTATGAATACTAATTTTAATGGTCCTGTTAGAATGACTCATGTTTTTTCAAAATTGGTTATAAAGAAGAAAGGTTGTATTGCATTTACAGGCTCAGTTGGTGGTTATATCCCAATTGTCTGGGGATCAATTTATTCAGCAAGTAAAGCTGCCATTGGGCAATACGCCAGTATTTTAGCCCTAGAAATGGAACCATTTGACGTCACTGTTAAGAATTTTATAACAGGTGGTGTTAATACAGATATTAATGATGATATCCCAATACTAGAGGATAGCGTTTATAATATTGAGGCTGTCAGACAAGGATTTGTAGAGAGAAGAATGTTTTTAAAAAACAGCAATCCAACCGATCCTGTAGTTTACGTAAAGCAAGCAGTTGATGAGATTGAGTTTGGATATAAAAGTGTTGTCGATGTTTATTTGGGCAAAAGTAGTATATTTGGCAAAATTTCCGGGTGTATGCCAAGATGGATTTTATTGAACATGATAAGAAGTCTTTTCCATTTGGATGGCATTTGGATAGCGATAAGAGGATCTCAAAAATAGGTTTTTTATACTAAACTTGATGTTCAATATTTCGTTAAAACGAATGAAAAGTCACATAAATATATTTATATATGCGTATTGTTCCTTTCACCTCAGATTTTTGTCATGATATAACTTAGTTTGTTCATTTATTCAATTATTTGCGACTACTGGACCAAATGATCCGGTGGTTTATGTAAAACAAGCGGTTGATAAAATCGAGTTTGTATACAAAAATGTTGCCGATATTTATTTGCTAAAAGGAGTATATTTGGCAAAATTTCTGGGTGTATACCAATATGGATTTTATTGAACCTTGTAAGAAGTCGTTTCCGGTTGAATGACTTTGGATAGCAATAAGAGGATCACAAAAATAAAATTTCGTAATCGATTCATTTTTAATGTTCCATTTAAACGGATAAAAAGTTATGTATATATATCCTATTTTTTTTCACTTGAGATTTCTCTTTATTATAAAGTAACCTAGATAGCTTGTTTACTTGACCTTGGGAACATTTTACGGAATCTCTCCGGTGAAAAATTAATGATACTCCACTCCTTCGTTCTAGACCAAAATTTGCATACGTAATTAATATTCAACAGTTCTAATACTTCTATGAAGTATAGACGACCTTGACAGTTCCCCTTAACACACTTAAAAGAAATTGATAATAATATGCTGGAACCTTCGAAAATTAGATTGTTAATTTATCAGTTCACAGGTTACTATTAAAGGTTTTGGCTTTAGCCTTACGGTAAATATATGGTAGGTTTTTTTAAAAGAGTCAAAACATAATGAAAAAATAACTACACAAAAACAAAACAACTAAAAATGCATGGTTGCAACATTTTTGGATTATGTTGCTGTGCGTGATATCTACTGAAAAGAGTATATAATTGAACTCTAAAGTATTTCTTAGGTTAAGGCTGTCTTTACTTGTGATAATCATCTAGTTCTGATTTGAAACAAGTAGTAACATTTTAGTTATGCAACATTACAGAAAATAATACTCGGCGCAGAACAAATTTATAATATCCGTTTTTAATCATGTTTTCTTATCTTTTTACTATTGAGGACTCATTGTTTCTTATTATACTGTACGTTTCAAATTTGTTTGCTTTGACATGAATAATCCAAAAGATCCCATTAGCTTAAAACCTTTAGCCATAAGATCCGTTGGACGAGCTCATTTGGCATGTCTAAGGTGTAGATCTCAAAAGATCAAATGTTCAGGAGGTAAGTCGTTAATATCTTGTTTCTTTATCATTGAAAATTTCCTACTAACATTTTTTTTTCCATCATAGAATTACCCAAATGCAGGAACTGTAATATATCTAATAAAGGATGTATATACCCGCAACGAGAAAAAAAGGTGACTTTACTTGAATCTCAATTAAATAAAATACGAGCCAAAATATTATACCTTGAAGCTAAACTTAAAGAGCAAGAATCAAAGAAACAACCCTTGGCTGTCTCTGAATCTTGTGTTCATATCGATGATATAGAAATTGAGCCAATAGAGAATGAAAAAGACACTTCCGATACAGATGATGCTATCAACCCTTTCAATTCGACATCAAATGTTATTCCATCGAGGTATTTTGGACCTTCTTCTGGGCAAGCATTCGACTCAGAGCTCAAATCTTATTTGTTTGACATGACTCATGAATCTCAAAATATATCTTCTCTTTCACAGCAAAGACATTTTTTTAGAGATCCTACATTAGAATCACCGTTTTCAGGTGTAGTGATGCTGCCAGATAAAGCATATGCCATATCATTGGTAGAAAAGGTAATCATTTTCATTGGGCATGAGTATTATCTTTTTGATTCTAGCATTTTTTTTAAGCAAATTGACGAGGCTTATGAAAAATTGCGAGATAAAAAACCTTTATGGCTTTGTTATTTTTTGATAACGTTAGCTGTTGGAGAACAATACCTTAATCATTCACAGAATGGAGAAATTCCAGGTATGGGCTTTTATATGGCTGCAATGAGGCTATATAAATCAAGTTATGAAGAACCCACGTTAGAGTTTGTTCAAATGTTACTTTTAATTGCGTTTTACCTACAGGGACTCAATAGTGGTAATGCAGCATATTCATTTTATGGCCTGGCTTCTAGATCTGCCTTGATCCAAGGTTTACATAGAAATATTCCATCTGTCTTACCTTTAGAAAAGGAAAAAAGAAAACGTTTATGGTGGACAGTTTTCGTGATGGAAAGTATTTGGAGCTCAAATTTAGGGCATCCGATCCATGTTGAAATTGATGATGTTGATGTTGAATTTCCAGAAGAAAATAGCCTAGACATGAGTGATTATTTTAATTGTGAACTACTTGGATATAATGTTAAATTAGCTATAATTCTTTGTTCTGTGATGAAGGAAATTTATAGTCCAAAAGGCTCAACCTCAATAAAAATTAAAAAAATGCTTGATTTTTTAAAACAGTTGGATGATTTTCAAAAAATTTTACCTTCAAGAATAAAAAACAACCTGATTTTATCGGATAATAGATCAACCGCAAATTTATACCTGCGTTTAAATCAAAATATAATTGTTACCACAAGGCCTTTATTATTGTCATTATTTAAAGGACATATTCAATCCACTGAGACAGTACGAAAAGTTATTTCCAGAAGTGTCACTGCGGCTAAACTAACTATAGATATATTGTTTACGTTGAAAAATAATGAATGGTTATCAACTTTTGGATTTTGGGATGCACAATTTTGTTTTTCTGCTTTATTAATATTAATCATTTGTAGTTTTTCTGGAAACTATTACCCACAGACAGAAATTGGGAGGACGATGACTAGATTTATGAAAGATGCAGGGAATTTCACAGCCCTTGATAATGAGGATCGTTTAATGGAGTTAGATGGATTGCTGTCCAAGATTCCGCATATTACTCAGCATGTTGAACAAAAAGATTCTGGATCACTGGATGATCAAATATCTAAGAAAACGACTTCAAATTTAGAGGATCAATTCCAGTATCAAAACATCAATAATGGTGCAGATAATCTTACAATTAATAATACGAGAGAGTCAGAAAATTCCAACTACTATAAGGATGCCAATGACGAAGTGAAATCTAAGGAAAGTAATAAAAATGGAGTGGCATATTTTACTGATCAACTTGATCTTCCCTTAAATGACCTTTCATCAAACAATGTAACGGTAGTTAGTCACGATTTAAATTATAAGCCGGCTTCACCGGATTCAGATTCCATTACAATAGGCGACTTCTCAACTTTCCGTAATAACGTGTCACCCAATACATGGAATGAGCTAACAGCAAATTTACAGTTTTGGGATACCCCCAGTTCATAATCATCTTTTATTATTGTTTATTCATTTACTATTCTCCTTTGGAATTTGTAACTAATATAATGAATATCATTTATTGATTAGTGTTGTTTACCTATTATTTATGGGGCAACTTATGCAAATAAATACAGGAAAGCATAAAGTTACAGATGGTTGATAAATAGTAAATCTATCGGTGAATATTTTTAGTCTTTTGATGCTTAATACTAAATATTTCTTATTTATATTTACAAACATAGGCAAAGTATAGTTCTATATTCAAGACTAATTTTGCGATCGTTGCCTTTTGCATCTTAGGAAAATAAAATCTGCTTTCCTGTCACATTATGTATATTAATATTCCAGAAAAAAAAGTCTTTAGAAATTTTACAAAAACATAGCTCCCTTATTTCTAGCATTCGGAGAAATATAATTAACCCTGTTGAGAACAGGTCAAAAAAGAGTCGTCTCTAAACGCTTCAAGGTTAAATTCAGGTTGGAAGGCCATGTACATACTTTCTGGATCAGCACTAATAAAGTTTGTGTAAGCAGCTTCATCGTTTCCAATAAAAAGTTTCCTGAACTCAGAATTTTCAGAAGCGTTGATCATCAATTGAATTTGACATGTTCTTTCCATCAATGTGAATAGGTATGCAGCTTCATCAACAGTTTCACCAACAGTCAATAAACCATGATTTTGTAAAATCAGACCACGCCCTTTTTCACCGATACATCCAGCAATACGTTCACCTTCTTCCTTCTCAACAGCTGTACCACCAAATTCGGTGTAAATGCCATGACTCTTGTAAAAGTAACATGAGTCTTGATTCAACATTTCCAGCGGTTTACCAAAGCATGAGTACGCTCTACCATAGATTGAATGGGTATGGCAGGCCGCATTGATATCTGATCTAGCCTTGTGCAGAGCTGAATGAATGGCAAAACCAGCGGCATTAATCGTTCCCTCAGTATTGCCACCAATGATGTTACCATCTTCATCAATATGTATCATATCTGAAGCCCTTATCATGGAAAAGTGAACTCCCAAAGGATTGATCCAGAATGTTTTTGGATCAACTGGGTCTCTAACAGAAATATGACCTGCCGTACCTTCTGCGTATCCTTTTCTTCCAAACACCCTGAAGGCACCAGCCATGTGTTGCAAAATCCATTCTCTCTTTTTGTAAAGATCATCAAACTCTGGAATCTTGTGAGGATTTCCATTTCCCATGGACATATTTTGAGCACCTCTCTCAATCATGGTGTATCCTCTAGATGTAGCAGGAACAACTATATTTGGAAATGTGTTTGTGGCTTCGTCAGTGAGTGTGTTCGTCATTGTATTGTGCTATTTCAGTGATTAACTGTAAGACCGTCCCAACTTTGTTGGAGAATATTTGATCTTCTTATACAAATAAACATTCCTTTTTACTCATCGATTGATGCGGAAAGGAATTAAACTGACGATCATGTTGAACAATCATCAGTTTTTTGCCGAAGCTATTCCGCAAACTACTAATCTATCCAAATTGTTACCGTAAACAAGGTTAAACTCAGATCGGTAAAAAAAAAAAGATGCCCGTAAGAAAAGATTTCGGAGAGTAAACATCACTTCCCGGTCGGAAATAACTTTCAGACAGATTCTTTTTCAAATAGCGACGAAAGCATAGCATCAGGTACGTGACGTCAACACCTAATATCAAGACTTTAGAGCCATCTATAGACGACTTCAAAACTAGGTTAAAAACCAACATTTACTTATATTTTTTTACGGTGTTTCAATATAATGTGGATTTTCATCCAGATACTAAGCCGTAAATATTTTAAAGATCGAAGGTTGGTTATCTTTTGCATGAGATCATCATACTTTTAAACATTAAAATATTGATAAAATAATTTATTTAGTAACTAAAATCCAAATACATAGAAACAAATAGTTCTCTTAACTATAAGATGTTCCCGAACAAAAAAAAAAAGCTTATAACGAGAAGCTTCAGCAAATATATAAAATAAATTGAACCAACCAGTTCAAGAAAAATGTTGGATTATCGAAATAGAGTTAGCCAATTTGTCTTGTTCCCAAATTATATAAGGAGATAACTTCAGTTACTGTTTGATCCTTAGCTTCATTTTCAAGCGAATATGAATCAGTTGAAATGGTTTCAAGTTGTGAAGGACCAACACCATTAATTGGATCATCATCATCAAAAAACCCATTTGATTTTGCCAAATATTCAAAAGTAGTTGGAGTTTCCTCATGGCCGGAAGGATAAATTTCTGGTTTCATGATCCTACCAAAAACTGTGTAAAATATCATGCCGGAGAACGTGCACATTAACCAACCTAAATAATTCATATGTAAACAGTTGATAGAATACTTTGATGGATTAATAGCAGCTGCTAAGCCTGGAATACCCAACACCGTGGAGAACAACCACGCCAAAGAGCCCCACCAATTAACTCCCTTCGTATAATAATAAACGCCACCCGGGGCCCGAGAATAAAGTGAAGGGAGATGATAGTTACCCTTTCTGATGAAATAGTAGTCTGCCAGCATACATCCCAAAATTGGACCCACAAATAGGGTATAACTCCCAAGGAATGTAAGAAACGTAGTAGCATTTTTCATCATCTTCCAAGGGACAATGGCCCAACAAATACATGCCATTAAAATTTGACCTCTCCGAATATTAATATACTTTGGAAATAAACCAGTCATGTCAGCAGCAAATGGAAGAGCATTACCAAACAAGTTTGTACCCATATTGCCAATGCAAAAAGCAAAAGCCACCAAGCAACATCCACATCTAGCACCAGCAGTCCAATGGTTATTTAAGATACCATCCAATAAATCCCATAAACTCCAGTAGGCAACCCCTGTAACTCTGTAATATGAAGCAACTGCAACCATGGCAAATAACTGAATAGCAATCTTACTTAACAAAAAGCCGATTAGTTGAGGAATTAGAGGGCTTGAAGGTTTTCTAGCATATCTAGCGACATCAGGTTGATTAATAATCATGGCAGAAATAGAGCCTAGAATAGAGTTAACAGCCATCATGAAATTCCAGCCTTCAGCATATGGGCTGGTATTTATTTTAATGCCTAAATCAAAATTTCCTGGACCATGGCCTTGAACAACGCAGTAAATAAAAAGACCTAAAGTTGCCCATGGTAGGCAAATAGCCTTAAAAGTGAAAAAGTGTCTGATTCTTGTTGGGTGAATGATCATAACTGGCCACTGTACAATCCAAAAAAAAAGAAATGCAACCATTAACCTTGTAGTAATACCTTGACTTTCCGAAATATGGTTGGGAATGTTTACCCATTTATGTCCAAAAATGCATCTCAAAGCGACATCTAACAAACGACCACCATAATATGTTTGAACAGCAAACCACAAAATGGCCACAAAACCTCTAATAATGACAAACAGATAGTAACCCCAGACACCAAAAGTTGATCTCAACAAAACTGGGTAACCAACATGATACAATGCACCCGCTCTAGAGTTCCAGATAACAAAAATACTACCGATTAAAGTGGCTACAACAGAAGCGACCATAGTTTTCCAATACGTCATATCAGCACTCTTAATTAAACTAGCACCAGAGTTCCAAATAGTAACATTTAAAGAAGATTGAAACCATACAAAAAAATAATTATACGTTTTCCATGTTCTTTCCTTTTCTGGAGTTGGATCTAAATCCGAGTTACTTCTGATTTGATCTTTACTTCTTTCTGTGTCTGGAATAGCAATCATGATGTCAATCCTTTTAAAAAAACCCATTTTGTTAGACTTTTAATAATTCTGTAAACTTTGATATATATATTTACAAACATTATAAGCCTTTCCTAGCTTTTATAAAGAAATGGATAACTTATTAGCTTATAAATAAGCTGACGATTGTTCCTCAATTCAGGATCTTAGACTCGCAAATCTATAAACTGATAAACAATGATAAGAAATTTTCGGGGTACTAGAGTTACAAACTTTTAATTTTTTTTAATTTTTTGAAAAAACCGGAGAAATATTTTTAGAAATCCGATCGAGATAAAAGCATATATTTTAAAAGATCCCGAATCACAAAAAAATTGCTTCAATTAAGGAGTAATTTTAGTGAACTCAACTATACTCTATAATACTAAACCTGAGATTTCAGTAAACCATTCCGGTTGCATGAGCAAAGAAAAATACAATCGTCCAGTAGGTAAGTATAATTTGTTAATTAAAGTTCATTAGAATACAGTTGATAACGTGGCGCGATAAGAGATTCAATCAGGTGGCGCATTGAGTTGTGTTTGGTACATCGAAATGATAGTTTTTGTGGGTGAAAAATTCCTTGAGATCTGAATAGTTAACATATAATTTATTTTTATAAGGAGACCAATTTTGACAGATAATATAGTGCCATTCAAACTTAATTACCTAAAGATGACATAACATATCTATGTTGATGTTGATGTTGATGTTGATATACAATGTGGTGCTGAAATTACGCTGATCTCAACAAATGCAGAATGAGATCAGGATACTAGAAAGTTGAAAATAAGCAATTTACCGAACAAAGCACTAGATTATTTATAACAAGAATATTAGAGTTGAGATAGGGCAAAAAAAATCACATGTTCAGAATGAAAGAAAAAGGTCTGAGTATGCCATAATATACTTGGTTCGTGTAGCATGATCTTCGAAAGGATGCGAGAATTTTCAATTGATTCCACTTAATAAGCTGAACCGCAAATATGAAAATTACTAATCACAGATGAATCTCTATCAGGTATATCTGAAATATCAGATCTTATTAACAGTGTATGATGGATTTGTTGTCGAAGTTTACAATCTTTATCAGTATTATTGGCTTATTGTTCATTATATCTAATAGTTATTGTATTTCTAAAGTGTCGATTCTTAGTTTTCTTGTTTTGCTTTATGAAGTTAATCCGATATTCAGGAGGAACATTATAGCTGTCAACAAATTAGGTGGAGAAGAAAACAACCCAATTTGAACACATCAATACAGGAAGGAGCAATTATATCCCAAAAACTCGTGCAATATAGTATCTAGCTTTTATGATATTGTTAATATATAATTACATGCATTACGAATTTTAACATATTAACTACCTCTTAAGGAAGAAAAAGGAAATAATGAGTAATCGAAGCGTTGTAAAGTGAAATTGTTTTAACTCACGAAAAGTTGAAAGGATATAGTCATGCAAGCCTTTTACACCAAGTTAAGTCAAATATTTCTTCAATATTTTCTGCGAGTTACAAGTTAAGTGCAAATCCTAAGTGTATTGGCAAGGTTGTGGCGTAATTGTAAAAAATCCGCTCACCTGGGTGAGTTTTTGGTACCCTTAGGACATATGAGAAATAAGAGCTGGAATTATCTTTAGGTCTGAAGATAATTTGGAGGTAAAGACAAGAGACTTATATTTTTTCCTTGAGGCTTTTCGTAATAAAATCAACGATTCCTGAAGTTTTGACATGTATAAGGGTGAGTCAAGCTCTCTGAACACTTGAAGGGCCTACTTATCGAAATTCCTTTAACTATGATAGTTTTTGTTGAGTAAACTGTCACAAGAGCAACTAATTCGGCTTCTGCCTTTGTTTCAATGAGCTTTAGAAATTGGAGCTTGCAGTTATTCTATTAAAGAGTTTTTTATTGCAGTCTTAAATCTCCACTAGCTTAGTAATGTTTACTCTACTTTCTTAACTCAATTAAGAGAAATGTGGATTATAGAAATCATCGCAAAAAGATCATTTTCAGTAGCAGTTGTAAATTTTAAATAATAATTCGCTATATACTATTAGGAACAGGAGGAATAAGAAACTGAAATTTATTCTTATATAAAACTCAAACATAGTGAATTTCATAAAAATAGCATAACATAATATAATTCTATCAATTTCTATAAAAGTATATATGAAACAAACGTTGTAAAGCTAGAAAAAAACATTAATATATGTAGTTCTCTAGAATTTTAATGAGCATTCATTTCCCATCATATAATGTGATAATAAATACTTAAATAGCACTGAATTTATTGACTCTTGAACCTGAATATTGTCCTTTATTTTTAAAATGGATAAGCATGTCGTAATAAAATAATACTGACCAAAGTAGTTTTGGACAGAAATCGATAACTGAATCTTTCTGAATATTTGGAAATAACCCGCTGGAAAATTATATTACACTAGGAATCCCTCCTTAATTCATCACCCATAGTAGTATTCAAAAACTTATAATTTTTCAGTTTGGATATAAAATTTTATGATCGAGGTTTTTCTTCAACTATTCCTGATTTTAATCAGGCTCAAAACTGATACCAATTGGCGTATTCTCTTGGTTTAAGTGAAATCTTGAGAAATTTATGAAAGTATAGAGAATGGCAAACCTGCTAGAAACTGTGATATCAAAATGATACTCAAAAAAAGATAACCTTGTTGGGAATCTTTTTTGCTTTTCCCACTTTGAACGTTATCTTACAGAGTGTGTTCCACCATCGGAGATCTTGCGTATCTGCGCGAGCGAATAACCTCAACAAGCCGGAATACTTATTATACCTCTCCGAAAGCATAAGCTAGAGAGATTGTGCTTAAAGTTAACGTTATGAGAAGTGAGAAATCCTAGGAATTCTAAAACAGATAGATGCTATATTAGCTTATTTGTTGTATACAGAGTGATAACAAGAAAACATTATTTAATAAGCTATTTTCTTCTGTTCATATCCATTGGAAATATCTTGTCTTCATTTTGATAACTGTACAAATGGAATCTACCAACAATACCAACAACTTTAAGCTTAGCTCATTACCATTTGCAAAGGGAAAATTTTTGGATTCTTTAGATGAGGACAATATTTACCAGATTTTATTGTTAAACCCAAATTCTACTAAACTAATGACAATGAGCTGCATCAAGATGATCGAAAAGCATCTACCTGTCGATTCAATTGTTTATGGCTACACAGCTCCTCGTAACTCACCAACCACCATTGAAAGCCACCTTGATAGCGTTATTTCGTCGACTGAGGTTATGAGAGATGCATATTCATTAATTAAACAAGCTGATGCTTGTTTGGTGGCTTGTTTTTCGGACCATCCTTTGATCAACTGTATACGCGAAGAGTTTGACATGCCAACTTGTGGTATCATGGAGGCAGCGATTTACACTTCTAGAATACTTGGCGGTAGATTCGGTATTGTCGCCACTGTATACAGGTCACAGATTAGGCATGATGATGCTGTTAAAGCTTACGGGTTACAAGGTAATTGTGCAGGACTGTTATCAACTGGCTTGAAGGTAGCAGAATTGCACTCAAAACCTAGAGAAGAAGTTTTAGGAATTATAAGAAATGTTGCACTTAAACTAGTTTTAGAAAAGGATGCAGATATTCTTCTTTTAGGTTGTGCTGGTATGACAGATATGAAGGATGCTGTTGAAAGTGCTGTCAAACAATATGATGTAGTTGTTATCGACGGTGTTATTGCTGGTATCAATCTACTAGCTGGTATTTTACGCTCGGGCTTGAAAACATCTAAAAGAGGGTTATTTTGTAGTTCATTGGACTCCCGCAGCTCTCGTGGGCAAGATTGGTTGTAGATAGTTTATAATATGAATATAGGACTCGATTTACGAAATAGTTTGTAAAATTTTCCCGTGTTGCCAATTATACGACTTATATTTGGCTTGATTCTACAAGTCCGTCTCAATACAAACTAGACTATGTTTCAGAACTTAAATTGACCTTGGCATGTCATCATCTCTTTGTATTTAGCTCCAATTCTTTTGTGTGTACCAAAAGTTTCCATGTAGTGTTAGATGTTTCTATTGTTCACTTTTTACCAATATCCATTCCTGAAATCTATTTCGTGAACTCTAGTTTACTACACTGGTATATTATGATTGGTTAGTATATTTTATGGCTGGATATATTTACATTTTATTAATAACACATAACTTTAATCTTGTCTGGTACCTTCTACTATCGTTGATTTGTCATAATAAGTAACATGGCTTATTCAAAATCTAATGAAATAGGAATATAAAGAACAAAGTGTTCATTAAGTTTATGAAAGTGTTTCTCTTCAATCAGGAAACTGTTTAATAGCATACTTCTACGCAACCAGGCAGGTTATTGAGAATAATCGCTGTCTCAATTTTTACCCTTTTTCAGTTTGGGGTATTCGATTCATTCGCCGCAGTGTAAAATAAAAAATTCATTACCTGGAACCGCATTACTATTTTGGATAAATTTAATATCAATTTTTTTTTAAATATTATAGAGCTTATAAACCGTATCATTTAGAGACATATGGAAGAGAAATCGAGCCTTTTTGTTCAACAATACGGGTGTAACATTCCGGTCTTCTATGTCTAGAAAAATCGAACATTTTTTGTTTACCACTCAAAGTATCATTTAGATCAATTTCTTTAATCATAACATCGTCATCTTCAGTTTCAGATTGTGCAACTACTCTTCCATTAAAATCGACAATAAGTGAACCTGCTAATAATTCTTGCCCTTCTTCATTACCACATTTACCAACACTAACGGCAAAACAAGAATTAAAATAAGCGTTTGATTTTACGGATAGATCACTATGGTATTGTCTTAATGTTTTATCTTCTTCGTCACCAAATAAACCTTTTGCATTTGCAACGGAATTGTATCCCACAAGCATTAAGTCCATTCCTTGAAGAGCGTAACATCTCCAGGCTTCCGGCCATCTTCTATCATTACATATGAGCATTCCAATAGTTGCATCGATCCATTCCGGATTAGTTTTAACCGCTTGGAATCCTAAATCACCATATTCGAAGTATCTTTTTTCCAACTGTTGAAATGGGATACCTTCAATTGGTTCAGCAAAACCGGGTAAATGAACCTTTCTATATTTGTGTACAATTTCTCCTTTATTGTCAACTAAAATACATGTGTTAAAATGGTGGCCATCATCAGTTAATTCCGCATAACCTATATAAAAACCAATTGCCTTTTCTTTGGAAAGCTTAAATAGCGGTTTACATGGGCCAGTAGTTATATCACCCTTTTCAAAATAGCTATCAATCTCTTCTTGATCTTTGATCAACCATTTTGGAAAAAAAGAAGTTAGTGCTAGTTCTGGGAAAACTGCTAATTTTGCACCTTTATCAGCAGCGTTTTCTAGTAGACCACATAATCTTTTGACAGTATCTTCTTTTTTGGAATGCTTAGCAATAGCACCGACTTGAATAGCGGCAACTTTAAATTTTCTGACACCTGTCATTATCATGTGATATACTGATAATTATTACAAAAAAACAAGAAAAGATAAAACAAGATGGTGTTAAAATTTATGTAGATAAAATAAAAAACTGGAAACGATTTATATGTCGATAGGAGACTTCATTTATTTTATTTAAATCTATTTATCGAAGATACTAGGAGGGATCCAAATTATATTTACGATAACAGATACCGCTTCCTGATCAAAGATTTTTAATTGGCTTTATACAGATATCTTGTGTTTTCGGACTAATAAAAGAGCATATAGCGAATGTTACTGATTGGCGGAAATGTGAAAATTATTGACCGATCTTCAAAAAGGAAAATTAAAACTCGATCGGGAATATGTGTTTGTCTCCTAATTGCTTAAGTTGTTTTTAATAGTTCATAATGTTTAAAAAATATTATGAAATTTTCTTTTAATAGATTTCTTGATTTCCGAAGTTATTATTAAGATGGTTGAAACTTTTTTGGGAATTAAATAAAAAAGGTAATGCTCTAGTTTCACCTTCTTACAAGAGCAATGATCATGCATTTACTTCTGGTTGTTCAGGTACCTGGTATATCTGGTAATTTATCAGAGGATTAGAATTACAAACTGAGTATTCTATCATCAATTTAGAAGTTGTGGGCTCATCGTTGGATAGAGTTTCAAAAGTTTAGTCTTCGTCGCTGACAAAGATTAGGTTAAAGAACTAACTATGTTAACGGCACGTATTTTAGCTCAAGTCCAGGTTGTTCTTGCGTCGTTGTTGGTTTTCCAAATTCAAAAGTTAAGGTTGAAAAATGTTTCGCTGAATAGATGATCTACCTTCAAAATTATAATCATTAAGAGATGTTAGGTCTCTTAAAATATATTAATTATAGTATAACCATTTAAATCATTATAAAATTTTTTTTTTAATATAAATTGATTCTAAAATTAAAATAAGATCTCGCAAAAGAATAATATTAATTCCGAAAGAAAACTCATATTTTAGTTTAATTAAAATCAGAATAATCCAGAATTAGAGCTTTAAATGGATAAAAAATAAGCCTTCTAAGTGTTTTGAGGGATGAACGGACGACACCAAATAAAATAGTACCACTAACTAAAATTTCATCATTAAGTAGCATTTTCAACTGTTCTCTTTTTCATGTTTTTCATACCAACATGGCATCAAACTATTATATCTCTCGTTTTCATTAACAAATAGATACGACAAACAGGGGCAGCCAAAAGTTTTGAAAGCAAAAGCTGATTAGAGCACCACATATTACGAGCAACACCATGAGCAACCATAGTAAATAGATGCAACATGTGTAATTGTCGACGGAAACTAAGTTCTTCTCTAGAAACAACAGTTGGACTTTTTAATTGTTTTTTATTTTGTCTGTGAGGTTTTATAGTAATATTGATCTCTTCTCAAACAGGGAAAAGACGAATCCTTTGTTATCAAATTTATTAATGAAGAATCAGAAAGGCAGTCAATAAGTACATTATTTGAATAAGAAGAAAAATGTTCTTTATGACTTCAGCATTTCAGAATAATCATGTCTCATCGTCTTACTCGTTTTTTATAAAAACAGTATCCATAGTCAATTACATCCTTTGACTTATTATACTATACAGTCCCTAAGTAATTTTTACAGTTCATAAACAGTTTGTCTGGATTAATAATATTGAGTATTATTGTTTTCTGGCATTAGCTTCATGCAAGGAGCCAGTGTAATGTAAACCATCAAGGGTTTTAAATTAAACTGTCACCTTTTGCAAAAAAAACTCCTGGATATATACTAGGTTGAATTTTGAGTTTTCAACTAAAAAAACAAAAATATATATAATTATTCTTGCGTCGTGTATGTCGTAAAGTGTCGGTCTAACCTAACTATCTAACATAAGATATGAAAATCGATTATCTGCGCTCAATCGGATTAAGCCAGATCTCATTTCCTACTCCGGGCTCAGTGTGATTCACTGCCAAACTTTCAGATCGGATTTTCTATGGAGGTTCTCCGACATTTTTTTCTTGTTAAAGAGTGCTGAACAAGATTCATAAATACCTATTATTATGTACTTGCCATTTAAAACTGGAATTTTTTACATTTAATAGAATTCACCTTTGTTAAATTAGTGAGTTATCCAACTTTTTTTTTTTTATTGATTGATTTCGTTCATATTATTATCAAAACTAAAATAATAAATTCTTATCAATATGAATTATGATCTCGTTATTCATAATGGTTACATTGTCACTGCAGCTGATATTTTACCAATTTCTGCTTATATTGGTATTAGGAATGGCAAAATTGAAACTATTACAACATCTAAAATCACTGGTGTAAAGGAGATTGATGCAGAAGGAGGTTATATTATGCCCGGTGGTGTCGATTCACATGTTCATATTGATCAAGACAATGCTCCTGCAGGTGACGATTTTGAGTCCGGGTCAAGATCTGCTATTGCAGGTGGTACTACCACAATGATTCCATTTGCAATACAATCTAAAAGTGATCACGATTTGTTGAAAGTGATCGAAGACTATCACAAAAGATCAATGAAAAAGGGCGGTGTTTATTGTGATTATGGATTCCATTTGATTATTTCGGAACCAACAGCTGAATTGATGGAAGTAAGTTTAGCAGCCGTTATTGAAAAGGAAGCAATAACTTCTGTTAAAGTTTATACTACCTATCCAAGATACAAGTTAACTGACGAGCAATTATTGCAAATTCTACTTTCTAACAGAAAACATGAAGTTACAACCATGGTTCATGCTGAAAACTCTGATATAATTGATTTTATTACCAAAAAACTTCAACAAAAAAAAATGACTGATCCATATTACCATACTGTTTCAAGACCAATGGTCGCTGAAGATGAAGCCTCTTATCGTGCTATTTCCCTAGCTAAAATGATCGATGTTCCAATGTTACTTGTTCACATGTCTTCTGAAACTGCTTTAGACCATGTTAAAAATGCCCAAAATGATTTATTACCAATTTTTGCTGAGACTTGTCCTCAATATCTTTTCTTGACGGGTGATTATTTAAAGCATGATTCTTGTAATCATATGCATAAATATGATAAATTCCAAGGGGCTAAATATATATGCTCACCACCATTAAGACAAACAAATAAAGAATTAGCAGGCGTCTGGAAGCATTTAATCAATGGTACGATTACCGTTTTCAGTAGTGACCATGCTCCTTCTAAATATGATCACCCTCAGGGTAAAAAAAAAGGTATTGTAGATGGTATACCTCATTATGAAAACGTTCCCAATGGTCTTCCTGGTATTGAAACAAGATTACCATTGTTGTTCTGTTATGGTGTTGAAACTGGTCGAATTACGCCACAAAAATTTGTGGAATTAACTTCAACAAACCCAGCAAAGCTTTATGGTCTAAGTGATAAAAAAGGTGCTATTGGTGTCGGCATGGATGCTGATTTTACAATTTGGTATTCTAAGAACAAAATTGAAACTTTCAAATTAACGAATGATATGTTACATCATAGTATCGACTATACGCCATATGAAGGAATGACTTTCACTAATTGGCCAAGATATACAATTCTAAGAGGTAATATTTGTTATGATAGAGATAATGGGGGAGTTAGTGCTGATAAGCTTGGATATTATTTAAGAAGAAAAAAAAGCGCTTTGGCGGGACCAAAAGGTCCATTAAATGAAATATTTATATGAGACTCTATATTCTAGATTAATTATTGTTATTAAATATATATGTACTTTTAAGGAGATTGCTTCCCATAAATTCGTTTTATAACCTTATGGTATAATCTTTTTTTTTTCCTTCTTTTTATGATAAAGCATATTGTGGCTCCTGATGTTATTAATAAATTATATTTATGTGGATAATTTCATTTAACCGTGTATCTAAGCAATGCTTTTCCTGCTTTTACCTTTATCCCTTTCAAGGAGATCTTTTATATATAAAATATATACCACTCTATTATATTTGTTATTATTTATTATCTGTTCTTTCTGGGTCAATCCATCCGTTACATTCAATAGCACGAATAGTAAGTATTTTCTTATCTATTAACAGAACCACATCTGTAACGGATTAATCCTCATATCTATTTATTTAGATATTGAGGATTACAAATAGTCTGTCACTCTACAGGTTTAGATGTGGCGTTTTGATGCAAAATCCTTTATATTCAGTTATGCATAGTGGAATGGCTTTAATTAATACCAGCATAAACACCGGAGTAATTAACTAATAATGTAAATTTCTCCAGGTTACTGAGATAATAGCTTATCAAGATAAAAGATTATTAATAAAGGTAAAACAACCGATCATATTGAGGAAAGGCCTGTACTGGTGAATAATAATTTTATAATTAGAATAACATAAATAGAACATAGTTTCTATTTATTTAATTTATAACTTAAATAGCTTTTATAAAATTATCAGTTAATACTATAAATAGTTGTCGATAAAACTCAAATTAAAACAGTAAGTATCTTTCTTATCTATTTACAAAACCACATATATAACCGATCATTCTGTGAGATTAACTTAATCCTCATACTTATTTATTTAGGTATTGAGGATTACAAATAGTCTGTCATGCTACTGGTTGAGATGTGGGGTTTCGATGCAAAATCCTTAATGTTCTAGTAAGAAGTTAATATTTTGTTGTTCTAAAAAGATTTATAGAATTAACTAAATACAATCTCGACAATGGAAAGTTTTCACCATCGTTGTTAGAACATAGATTGTATTTCATAACTAAAATGGTTATGACATTGATTTTGTTGCCGGTCAACATATCAGTATCATATTCTAAATTTAGTAATGTCAACAAACTTTGTTCCATGCAGAATTAATTCCAAGAACATAAAATCCGATAAATCACGCATGTGTTGAATAGTAGAGTATGATTATGATTGGATAATCATTAAACATTCTCCTAAATACCAAAATAGAGATTTTGTATAAGTTCATGGAATATTCCACTTATTTTTATATTTTGTATATTTAGTTAGTTTCTTGGAAGGGGGGGATTCCAATTATTATAAATATCATAAACTAGTAATAGTCATTACATCCAGTCACACTACATATTATCATTTTAGCTAATTAACAAACAGTAAGTATCTTGTTCTCATCTTACTGTTCAAGACCTCTAATCAGGCTAGAGGGGATATCACGTGGCAAGTCTACCTGTACTAGTTAACTTATAACTGTGCTTAAGGTAGGAGATATCCAGGAATGCTAACCGTCCTCTGATAATCGTTCGAAGTCGAGACAAATAGACAGAGTCACCTTCTCTGTGACTCTGGGAGACTCTGGATGACCTCTAATAACTCTAAGATTTATCCATGATGAGTTCGGCAGGGTTCGTTACAAGTATAGATTTAGGCAACTTGTCCGAGCGGTTAAGGAGAAAGATTAGAAATCTTTTGGGCTTTGCCCGCGCAGGTTCGAATCCTGCAGCTGTCGTTTATTTTTTAATTCTGCAAAGAATTTATTAGTTTTTTTTGATAATCGACTTATATTAAATTTCCATTAGAATAACAGTAAAACCCGTAAATGATATTAAAATAAATAAATGAAAAAAAGAATACGTAATTTAAAAGATTTAAACCAATAAAACAGCATTGACAACACCATCTCTATCAGGTTCATTTGTAATTTGTGCATATTTACCCCAAACAACTTTACCACCAGCTGTAACTAAACCAAGTTCTGAAACATTAACTTCAATGATAGTACCTTTAGTTAAAACACCCATTTGGGTATACATTGGAGATTGTGGATTTTTCTTAACAGCCAAAATTGGTAATAAAACTGTAACACCAAGTTCTGGATGAACAACATTTGCCTTTTTTTGTCTCAATGCAGACGGTCTAATAATTCTTTCCATTTTAACGGGTCTTCTTGTGAAACCTTCACCAACAAAAGTATGTTTCGTAATCATTCTTTTCCATGATTTTGATTTCGATTTACCAGTTCTAATAACTTTAAACATTTCTTCTTCACTTATACCTCTAACTTTAGGTAATGGAACTGAGAATTTATCAGCTTTTTCCATTCTTTTCTGTTTAATAGAAGATGATATAGCCTTTGCAGTATTTTGTTGTTGTCTGTCCAATAGATAAGTAGGTAATGCTTCACCATCATCTTCTTTTGGTTTAGCAGGTCCTTTTAACTTACTTTCTTCATGTGCTCTAATCTTTTTCTTCATAGCAACCTTTTCAGCATAACGTTTCTTTGCAAATTGTTTACCTCTCCAACCCTTTAAGTTCTGTGCTTCTTTAGCAACACTATGGTGTTCTCTTGCTTCCTTCTTTCTCTTTTTTTCATCATAATCTAGTCTTCTACCATGTTTCTTGATATGCTGTTCAATATAATCGTTTTGAGGCATAATTTAAATTCTATTTAATAGTCTCTTACTTGAATATTCTTATTAAGCTAGAGAGGAGGAAAAAAAGTTCACGATAATGAAATAAAAAATTGCTAAAAAAATTTTCTTTAAAAAATTTATCGCCTGAAAAAACAAAAAAAAAAAATTATTGATGAAAAAAATTTCAATAATCTGTAATATATTTGTTTTTTCATAATTTATTTTACTAATCAAACAATCAATATTATTAAGTAATTTAGTTGGGCAGAATGACAGAAAGCTCGTTAGATAATATATTGACAACGATATTAGAATCTGTCAAGTCTACAAATAATGCAGTTGATTCAATTTTAAATAATTCAGCCAATGATGAGCAGCCTGAATTAATCAAAACTTTAGTTGATGGAATACAAAATGGCACTGCAAATCCTTTAGATCCCGTTTCTTTATTATCGTTGAAAAATTCATCATTATTAGGTTATGTTACAGATTTGTCACTTTTATTATCCATTCGTTTAAAAAATTTACACAGCAATGAACCATTAAAAGATGAGGAAGAATCAATTTTAAAATCGACGGTTGTTAATCGTGTTACTTTAGAAAGAGGGGTTAAATCACTTGAAAAGAAATTAGGTTATCAGTTGGATAAACTTACAAATGCCTATCAAAGAAGAGAAAAGGAACAAAACGATGTTGAAGAGAACGCTAGTAAGAAAAAGTACGATGAAAACGGAAACGAAGAAGAAGACGATGACCAGGAAGAAGATAGTGAAGAGGAAGAATCTGGATTAAATTTTAAACCTAATCCATCAGCATTATTGTCTAAACCAACATCATCATTGAGAACGGCTAAGTCAACCACAGGGAAAAATGAAATATCAAAACAAGTGGAAACTGATGGTAAATATAAGCCACCTAAAATTGCAGCAACAGCACTTTCAGCTGCTGATCCCGATAAGGAAAAACAAAATAGAAAACAAAGAAATTTACAAAGTATGGACGAATACTTGCAAGATATCAGTGAAACTCCATTACTTGAAAATTCTATTGGTTCAACAATCATTAATAAAGGTAGAGATATGAAATCTAAAAAGCAAATTGAAAAGGAAGAAGACATTAAACGTTACGAAGAAGAAAATTTCACTAGATTACCAACCACACGTACGAAAGAAAGTAAAAATGATAGGTCCAAAAGAATGCGTAATGAATTCTTTGGTGAAGATTGGAGTATGTTTGATAATAATAGAGATATAACCGATTCGAAAAGTAGTGGTATTAAAAAGAGAAAGAGAGTTAGTGCTTGGGAAAGAGCTAAAAAGAAGATTGATAATTAGTTTGTCTATAGGTAAGATTTAATGGATTCTTTTTTAAATTTAAAGATTGAAATATTATATAGATAAAAAATGATGAATTAGAGTGATGAAACTTTTTTGAATTATTTGTAGAGAATTTAAAGAGTGTAGGCTATATGTCATCAATGTTTAGACTTTATTATTACCTCATGTATTCTATTTGAAAGGGCTGTAAATTGCAAAATCATAATATTATTTTACTTTTATTACAATAAAATACCATGGAACTTTTCTATGTGCAGAATTTCACTGCCTATGACATAAATAAACATTCAAAGCTATTGCTAAACCGTAGACTACTTTTAGATTCGTTTGCATTCTTTGATAATTTTTCGAAAAAGTTGTACATTCGATACGTAGCATTTCTGCTTCTACTACCGGGAGAAGTATATATCGTAGGTTGTGCTTCTAACGAAAGTAATCAGTAAACAATAAATGCAAGTGATATTGCAATATAAGGCTTCGCTGTATCAGTTGTAAGATTTTCATCCTCAGCCACATTCAATTAATTTGCCGTAAAGAGTAAAAGATCAATAACAGTAAATTACCGGTTTAGGAAGGTATACAGTATCAAGATATTGACACTTGTCTTAATAGGGTAAAGTAATTGAATTATGTGTTTCATTTAAATATTGAAAGTATCCTAGAAAATTGATAAAAATGTAAACTAAAAGTTGGTCCCTATCATCAAAAAATGCTCAAAGATATTTCTAACAATTTAAAGGTTTATACATTAAACAATGGAGACTCAAAAGGAAAAGAAAACTATTCTATAAATTTACGACCATTGAAGATAGTAAAGAAGAATGAAAAAAATGTCAATCATAAACAGCAACAGCAACGTTCAATATCTTCTACAATTCCATTGAAGCCAGCTTATAAATTTAACCGGAATTATGAGGAAACCTATTTAACGATGTTTCCGTTTTTCAAACCAACAAAACCATTGAATAACTCTAATGATGCTATCGATCTAACATCACAAGTTAATTATCCTAAAAATAATGTTAAAAAATATTTAACGCCGATTAATATTTCCTACACTGCAGCTACAACCACCAAAACAAATATATATAAGACTAATAATAGTTCCATGACAGATCCAATCTCATCATTATTTCAACATTCACCATCAAATAATAAATTAAAATTTAATAATCAGCAACTCAATATAAATTCCGACGGCACAGTTCTTTTAAAAGAAACTGAACAAATAGATACGGATATGTCTTTTGATCGTTCTCAAGAAATTATAATTAAACCAATATCGCCAATTCGTAAAACTGATAGTAAATTAAGTTTAAGGTCACCAATTAAAAAGAAAACTTCTTCACAATCATTATTATACAAGAAATTAAAAATAAAGGAATCACCAGCTAAGGCATTAATCGAGAAAAGAAGTAATAAAAAGACAAGATCAGATAATTATACTAAATTGGATAATTCAATGACAATTTCGGCGAAAGCCATCATGAAAATGGTTGATGATTCGTTGGTTTCAAGTGATACAGAATTATATAATCTATCACAATCATTCATTTTAAGATCTAATATCAAAGATAATGATGTCAGCATTAATGAGGATGATTTAAAAATGGCATTATCAGGAGAAATGGATTTCAGTCCATTAACTAATAAAATTAGAGAACTTAAAATAGAATGTTAATTGATTCCCCCATTATATATGCAAATATATATATATATATATACAGCACTTTTTTATGAAAGCATAATATTGATCTAATTTATTTTATATTTATTACTAGTAAAAACTATATATTACATGGACGAAGGTATAAACAAGTATGTAGTAAGAAGTGAAATGTTCCGCAAATTATACCAAATTAACGTCTTTTTTGGACAATAACAAAACCTGGAATGGATTTTCTTTCTTCTCTCATCTGCTGTTTGTTTTTGGATTCAGTTGCAAGTTCAACTTTAACTAATTCTTTCACTTTGGCAATCATACCAGCTTGTTGAGGATTAATTTTTTGATAAACTGTTTGATGTCTTCTACGAAGGCCTAATCTGTTGAGTGTTTCTTCATATTGCTTAGGTAAACCAATGGTTGACTTTAACTGAGTAATCTTAAAATATTTGTTAAGTTGTGACATGATGTTTGATAATAATTAACAACAAGAAGGAAATCAAGGTATAGAAACCTCCAGAATTTGAAAACTGAAAAATTGAAAAATTTCTCGGTACTAAATGGCGCATAACTACAATGTACACGCAGCTATGTAGGCTTATGACGTACCAGATGTAAATATCAATCACTTGATGGTTAATCTCATCTATTTACTTAATTTGTCAGACCTCAAGTTTGACAGTTATTCATTTCTTTTCAAGGAAATAGGAACAATGTTGGATCTTTTTAAGAACATTATAAGGAAGAAAGATGATCCTAAATCTGCCATTGATCCAGCTTTGAAAAAATATTATAATGAATTATCAAGTAGATATATTCTAATGGATAAATTAGGCGAAGGTGCATTTTCAATAGTTTTTAAAGCTTTTGATTCGGAATTGAAAAATTATGTTGCCATTAAAATAATTGATAAATCAAATATGAAATCTGAACAAATAAATTCAACTCTGAAAGAAATTGCAATAATGAGACATTTAAATCATAAAAATATTGTAAAACTATTGGATCATCAAAATTCCACATCATCAACTTATTGCTTTTTATTTTTGGAATATCTAAAAGGTGGGGAAATTTTCAATCAAATTATTAAATATACATATTTTTCGGAAGACTTATCAAGATTTATAATTAGACAAGTTGCGAAATCCGTTAAATATTTACATGATAGTAGTATAGTTCATAGAGATATAAAACCTGAAAATTTATTGTTTCAGCCAATTGAATTTTCACCGAGACCTTTGAATGAGCAGTTAAAGGCAAGAAGAAAATCAGATGATAATAACAAAATTGATGAAGGTAAATTTATTAAAAATATTGGTGGTGGTGGCATTGGAATTGTTAAATTGGCAGATTTTGGTTTATCAACTTATTTATATAACGAAGATTCAAAGGCTAAAACTCCTTGTGGCACAGTTGGCTATACATCGCCCGAACAACACTTAAATTTGGGATACAATAAAAAAGTTGATATTTGGGCGATTGGATGTGTTTTATATACTTTAGTTGTTGGTTTCCCACCCTTTTACTCAAATAACCAAGATACAAAAGATATAAGTTTGAAAGTTTCAAAAGGAGATTATAAATTTCTAAGTCCCTGGTTTGATGAAGTTTCAAATGAATGTAAAAATTTAATTTCGAATTTATTAACTGTGGATCCTGATAAAAGATATTCAATCGATGAGTTATTAAGAGATCCCTGGATGGTTAAAGGTTATGAAGATGAATTAAACGAGCCAATAGAAAAATCAGTTGCGGCCGATGATGCACCAACTTCAACTCTATGTGATAAAGATTTATTCAATACTTTTAATGACAATTTAATTAATACAAAAAATGTTGGTGACTATTTTGGTGAAAATAGATCAGACTCAATAATTACAACTCCAAGAGCAGAAGCAATCAAACTGGTTTTTGATACTGCTAACGTTGTTCAAAGATCAAGCAATCCAAATTTACCAAGAATAAAATCTCCATGTTTAACAATGGATACTTTAAACTTGTCAGATATGAGATTGAGAAGAAGTTCTTTATCGGATTATGATGATACTGATGATATTTCAGAATTAGAAACAGAAACTGAAACTGAAGACGATAATGAAGATGAAGATGAAAGTGAAGAAAATGAGGATTCATTACCCGAAGCATTTACATTGTCTAAGATTAACTCACCAAAAACTAAAAACGCATCTATAGTTGACGAAAATTCCTCATTATCCGTTATATCACCCGCCCATTCCACAACAACAGCAACAACAGCAACATTCACAAGTCCTTCGGATGATACTGTTGGATCAGTTATAACATCTGAAATTGAAGATCATGAAACTGGAACTAAAAGAAAATCATTAATTTCTTTTCATTTAACATCATGTTCAAATTCAAATTCAAAATCAAGTAGATGCAGTTCAATTGTTTCTAGTAATAGCGAAGTAAATTCAATTAATCATGGAATTTATTTCCCCAAAACTCCTCAACCAATTGAAGAATCATCAGAAGAAGATGACACAGAGTTTGATCGAACACCAAATACTAGTAGACCTAGACCATTAAAGAAATATGATTTAAAGAATATCGAAAAGGAAAATTATCGCACTAAACCATTAACGCCATACATATTTAAAGACAGTAACGAAAATTTGGATGAAGAACTTGAACAAAATTTACAACATAGGAGTGACTCGTTTGATTTGAAATTAAACGATTCAACTATATTAAGTAGAAGGAAAATGAAGATTATAAGCTAAGAATAATATGGAAACATCAAAACTTTTATGGATTACAGTACAGTTTATTATATATATAGAAAAGATTTACTACAATTATAATATACGATTATGTTTTATGTTATGTATTTTATGTTATGTTATGTTATGTTATGAGTAATTAATTTAAAAATACTATATCTGTCATGCTAGTGTTACTGTTACACTCCACCATCTGACCATTAGTATGATCGTTATTCCAATATCTTTCTTCTCCTTCTTGTAAAGTTTTAACTAAGCCTGCATCTAAATGCCTCTGTGCAACTCTATGAACAATTCCAGATTCATTATGGGTCTTGACTTGGCATATTAACGTCGAATCTGGTTGTTTTTTAATTTTTTGAATAATTTTATTCCATGGCTCAATATTTAACATCAAATATAATCCTTCCACTATAAATATTTTTGTATCCTTTAAAGATAAAAATAATCCGGGATTTTCAGGATCTTTTATATTATGGTCAAAATCAGGTATGCTGATAATATCATTATTGTTATTATCATTAACTAATAAGTCTATTAATTTCACAACTAATTCTGCATCAAATGACTCAGGACAGCCTCTTTTGGAAATAAGTTCTTTACCATTAGGTTGTAATTTTAAAAATTTCAAAGGTAAATGAAACCCATCCATTTTAATATGTGATGCGAAAGGTGATCGAACACTACTATTTAAATTATCTTTATTCCTATACACTGAGATTTTCGTTTCATCACCACCTAATCCTCTAAATTCTTGTAACTTATTAAGTGAACCAATATTAAATTCACTTTTTGCAACCTTAGAATCACTTAAATCGTTCAAATCATTTAAATATTGTGTTAATTGTGACGTGACGGTAGTTTTTCCCGATCCAGGACGACCGTATATGATCACCACAAGCCTTTTTGAGCTGGATGTACGGAGTTTCAACAGTATATTTTGTGCTAACTGATCAATTGAAGATACTGTGATTGTCATAATTGATTTCTTAAGAAAATGACGAGAGAATTGTAGGGAATAATTATCGAGAGAGGTTAAAGTGATGAAATATTACGGATTTCGGATTCATGTAGTGCGTGTTATATACAAATATTATTTTCACTCAATTTTATGATAATTTTATGACAATTTTATGATAATTTATGACAACTTTATGTTAATTTTATATTAATTTTATATTAATTATATAATAATTTAAATAGTCTACTTTACTTTAATCTATTTAATAATGACTTATTCTCCATAATCTGACTTTACCAGCATCATTACCTGTTGCTAACATTGTACTATTTGGAGAGAATTTTATTGCTGTAACTTTACCTAAAGGCGTTGCACTGGTTGGCCAATTTTTGAAGACTTTACAAGAAGGTAAATGAACCAATTTCAATGCATCTCTTTTATCTCTTGAAGCGATACATAAGATTTGACCATCATGATTGAACTCCAACGAAGAAATTGTAGTTGTTAAATTTGTAACTGATTTAACCAATTTATTATCTTTTAATCTATCATAAACATTAACAATACCATTATTTGAACCAACTGCTAGCCATCTGTTATTTTTAGAAATTTTAATTTTTGTTATACCAATTGCATTCTCATCTTTCCATCTTTTAATTAACTGAAAGTTTTCTAAACTAAATTCCCAAATTTCACCATATGTATTAATTACTATTAAACAATTATTAGAAGTAAATTCGAAATCAACTAATGTACCTTCAATTTTAAATCCTTTAATGTATTGACCAGTTTTTGACGATAACAAATTAATCCAACCTGAATTACCTGATAATGCAATAAATTTACCATCGCTTGATTGTTTAAAGTATTCAAAAGATTTTTGATGGTTTTCATTACCATACATTCTTGTGATTTTTTCAATAAATCCATTATCAATATTCCATTTGAACATATATTTTCTTCTACCACCTGCAAAAATTGAATTATTATCATTTTCATTATTACTAAATATACAAGTTTGAATTGGTGATTGTCTTAGATGTAATGAAGTTATTAAATTATTATGTTTACCATCAATATGATAAATTCTTAACGTTCTATCAAAACCACCAGTTAACATTAATGGATGATTTTTATGGAAATCAATTGATTGAATTGAAGATTTTGAAATTTTTGAAATATTTGCATCTGTTAATCTATCAATGTCAATATTTTCAGGATTCAGTAATTTTGAAGTCTTATTTGTAATATTATACGTTTGATTTGTACTTAAAAAGTCCATTAATGGATTATTTGAAGCTGTAATTATTGTTTTATTTGCTGAGCCAACTTGATCGAATTTACTATTTTTATTCTCTTCACTGTCACTGTCACTATCGCTATTATCATCATCATTGTTATTATTATCATCATTTCCTTCATATTGACTAGACCATTCAGGTTTTGGGAATATTCTTTCAAATTGATTTCTAAGTCTTTTAATATAACTGTTTCCGTCAATTTGTGATTCGGTTTCAAATTTTCTTAGTTTTTTCAATTTGTCCGAAGAAATTAATGAAATCTCAATATCTTCATCATCTGAATCTTTCCATGCATTATCATCTGATTCTTCGCTATCAACTGAGCTTTCAGTTTCAGAATCAAGATCCATCTCATCTTCATTTTTATTTTCTGCATCTGAATCGACAAAAAATAATTGATCATCATTTAGTTTTGACATTTCATCATCATTATTTTCATCATCATCATCATCATCATTATCAATATCATTATTTCCCTTTAAATTTTCTGTATTTGATAAACCACTTAAATAATTATCATTATCATCATCATCTGAAAAGTTAAATTGATTATCTTTATAAATATCATCATCAAAATCATCATCTTGATATAAATTATCAATATTTTTCAAATTATTAGCAAAACCTTCTTCGTCACCGAAAACTAATTTTTCTAAATAGATTTCCTCTTGATCAGGATCTGGGATCTTAATATCCAATTTAACATCCACTTGAACTTCAGACATTGATTATTATTTGAGAAATTGAAAAATGAATTATTATAAATGAAAAATGAAAGAAAAGATATAAAAAATCTGAAAAATAAAAAAAAATAAAATTTTTTTAATTTGAGAAGAAAAACGTCGATCGACCTTAGTTCTAGCGATTTTGCAGAAAATGAAAACTTCACACCACAAAGTAATTTATTTTAGTAATAAATCTGCCTTTACCTGTTTCTATTAAGAAGAATATACAAAATATACAATATACAATGATTCCATCTCTTATTAAAAGAAATCTTGCTGCTAATAGATCATACTACAAACCACACACTTTCCAAATGTCACCAGCTATGCTTAGGGCAAGAGAACCTTATTTTGTTAAAAATATGATTGCATTGGGTGTGTTGATGGCAATTCCAATTTCAATTTATGTTTATACTTTCAGTTTCTTAAATGAAGATGATTTTGATGATATCCCAATACCACCTCTTTCAGCTGAACAAATTAAAGAATTACAAACTGAATATGAATCAGAAAAAAATAAGAAAAATTAAGGTTAAAGATTTTTATGTCGTGTGTATAGTTTTTATTTATTGTGATCTTTATTATTATTTTTAGTTTTATCTTTATCTTTATTAATATTATAATCAATCCTGTCTTTATTCAATTCATTAAATTTAATAATGTTCTTTAAATTATTATTACCCTGTTGATAATATTTAATCTTACCCTTATTTAGTTGTTCTTGTAAATCTATTTCCCCTTCATTAATCATAAGTTTATTTGTTTCATACATTTTGTTCATATTTAATTCTGAAATCTTAACATTATCTTTAATCTTATTCTTGAATTTATGAGATTTTTTTGTTTCTTTATCAAATTTAGTTAAAATTTCTTTATCCTGTTGAATTTCTAATTTATCTTCAATAACTTTTTTCATCACTTTATCGACTCCTTCATCATTCAGTATTATTTTTCTTTTCTTTAAATTATCCAATTTAAATACATCACCTAATTCAATATTACTTTCTTCATCTTCAATTAATTTAATTTTTGCTAATTCAACTTCTTTTTCATTATTTTTACTAATTTCATTTCTATCACAATTACTAATTTTCCTTTTTTTCAAAATTATTTGTCTTGGAATCAATTCATCTATTTTATTGCTTACCTTAACGTCAATATCACCCCCACTCTCACTGTCAGAAGAATATTCATTTAACAAATCCATTTCTAAATTATATCGTTCAAAAGGAAAATATTTCTCATATAAAAAAAACTTATATAAATAAGAAAAATAAAAATTAAAATAAAATTAAAACAAAATTAAAATAAAAAATTCATTTTCATTTCTCTTTCACAGTCTACAATATGAAATGTCAAATCTGTGATGAAATTGATTTTAAATACAAATGTCCCAAATGTAATACAAAATATTGCTCATTAAATTGTTTTAAATCTGAAAAACATAAAAAACTAGATATCCAATCGGCCACTAAAAATTCTGAAGATTCTGAAAATTCACATAATATAAAAAGTCAAAATAATTTATATACTACTACAGATGACCCTTTACTAAATAAAATATTATCGGATGAGAAGATAAAACAATATTTATCAGACCCGACTATTCAGTTGAATATATTACTGATTTATGAAATTTTAAATGAAGTTTCTCTAACAAATGAGTATAATAGAGAAGGAAGATTAGAAATTGCAAATAAAAAGTTATCAAACTTAAGATCAAATGGTATTGAGCAAAATATATATTTAGAAGAATTTATTCAACATTTATTATCTTTTCTATAGTAGTTTATAATTTATAAAGATACTTTTCAACACCTTTAATACCAAACTCTTTCAATTCAACTTTAAAAATTGATCCACCTAAATCACCAGTTTTGGCAATTTCTTCTGGGGTGTCTAATCTAGCAGTAGTAACATATAATGTACTCATTTCCAAACCACCAATTGTACAACATGTAATTCTATTTGCTGGAAATGTAAATTCCATATCAACTTCACCATCTGGGTTGACTCTAACAATTTTACTTCTACCCCAAATACAAATATATAAATTCCCTTCATTATCAATACATGATCCATCTGGTTCACCTTTATTTTCGTCAACATACCAATCAACTTTATTCGAAAATTCGCCAGTTTCATTATTCCAATCATATTTATAAACTCTGTTTTCATAAGAATCTGTCCAATACATTCTTCCCCTTCTTAAATCCCAATGCAATCCATTTGGTGTACTACAATTACCCCAAAGTTTATTTAATTCTTTACCATTAAATTCATACATCGAACCAATTTTAGGTAATCCGGATTCGACAACCATAGTACCAACCCAAAATGTACCATTTGGTGAAACCGATCCATCATTTGATCTTAATTCAAGTTGATCAACAATATTATTATTTGGATAAGTAATTAATGATTTAATTTCATCAGTTTTTAAATCAACTAATTTGATACCATGGCTAACACCGCAAATTAATTTATTTTCATCAGTTGTTAATCCAATAACTCCAATTGATTTATCAATAATTTTTGGCTCTGGAATTTTATTACTATCCAATTTCAATGTAAAAAGTTTACCTGTAGGAATGTCGAAGTAGTAAATTAACTCCTTACGTGCTTCATATGTAATACCTTCCAATAAATCACCATGTGGTGGTAAAAATGGGACTGATGTATGAATTGTCTTCATATTAAATAAAGGTCTTGATAATAAAAGAAAGATATATTAGAAGAGAAAACAGTCAGTTATTTTCTTGTTTTTGTTGCTGATAACGTTAATATTCCAGGAAAATTTCTCGTAATCTCACTTTGTATAATCCCACCAATTATTTTCGTTATGCTATAATAGCTAATATGCCATAGTTTGTTATTTATTATGAGAGAATTTGTATCTGGAACTAGCAAATAACTGTTATTCCATTCTTATCAGTTGTTGTATAACTGAAAAATTGTATGTATCCCATTACCTTGGACTTGAATATACTTGATCTCAGTATACTAATACACTGTCTAATATACTAGTTGCAGATCAAAATTTAATACTTTAAACATAAAAAAGTTATACAGATATTATAATTTGTAATGAAAGTTTTCAACACCCTTAATACCCAAATCTTTCAATCCAACTTTAAAAATTGAGCCACCTAAATCACCAGTTTTGGTAATTTCTTCTTGAGTTTCTAACATAGCAGTGGTAACATATAAAGTATTCATTTCGAGACCACCAATGGCACAGCATGTAATTCTATTTGCTGGGAATGTGAATTCAATATCAATTTCACCATCTGGATTGACTCTAACAATTTTACCCTGACCCCAAATACAGACATATAAATTACCGTCGTCATCAATACAGCAACCATCTGGATGACCAACACCTTGATGGACATACCAATCCGTTTTATTAGTAAACTCACTAGTTTCATTATTCCAGTCATATTTGTAGACTTTAAAATCCCCAGATTCCGTCCAATACATTCTTTCTCTCTTTAAATCCCAACTCAAACCATTGGGAATACAACATGGACTCCAAAGTTTAATCAAGTCTTTACCATTGTATTCATACATGGTTGCTAAGTTTGGTTTCACCTTACCAGGTCCCATTGTACCAACCCAAAATGAACCATTTGGTGAAACCGATCCATCATTTGACCTATATGCAAGGCCGTTAACAATATTATTATTTGGGTAATTAATTAGTGTTTTGATTTTATCAGTTTTTAAATCAACTAGATTAATACCATTACTAACACCACAAATTAATTTACTTTCATCAGTTGTTAATCCAATAACTCCTATTGATTTATCAATAGTCTTTGGTTTTGGAATTTCGCTGGAATTCACGGGTAGAGTATATAATTTACCGACTCTAACATCAATATAATAAATTGACTTAGTACGTGAATCGTAAATTATAGCCTCCAATAAATCTCCATGTGGTTTCAAAAATGGTGTACTAGTATGAATTGTTTGTTTCATGTTTTAATTTTTGTCTATGTAAATAGTGGTAAATAATAATTCATTAACATGAAAATCTCAAATCGGATAATTTTGAGATATTTCCCTCTTTAACTAATATTCTTTCTATTTTTCAAAGGAGATTACAATACTACAGTAAAGCCATGGAAACATTCCCAATTGAAGCAACATCTTTATTAGCACCACTAATATATATTCAAGGTATTAAATCTGTTGCCGATCAATTACCTCCTAGGGAAACGTATCATTATAGAACAGTAAAAGATGAACATTATATTAATCCTGTTAGTGATGATGATATCGATAAAGAATTAAATTCAATTGAAATTGATAGAGAATTGCCTGATGTTGAAACTTCAGTTGCAACAGAAATTGTGTCAATACTAGATAAATATAATTCAAAAGATTCAATTTGGTTTCAAAATAATGATCTAAAACAAGTAAATTTCAATATTAAATATGTTGAATCAAGTTGTAAAATATTTATTAATGAGAATAAGAATCAGGAATCCATAAGTGAAAGTTTAACCGAAAGTAATTATAATTCTAAGTCTATTTTATCTCCGTTTAATTCAAATTCAAAGTATTTTAATAATATTTTACCAATTGAATGGATTAGAAAATATAAATCAAGGATTCCGTTTGTTTTCATATCAATTTTTGAATTAAAAATAAGTGACAAAGGTAATGATTTAAAATTAATCGAAGAAATCAATAAAATTAAGTTAAAATTTAATCAAAGTTCAACATCAGCAGCATCATCATTATCTTCTCCATCATCAACGATCAATTTTTTTATAATTATAATTTGTGAAAAATCGATTATTTTAAATCCAGAATTAGAAATTAGAATTAATTCAATTAGACGAAGTACAAATTTAAATAGTTTTTACTTAAAATTTTTACCTAATGGTAGCTTAAGTGAGACAAATACGTTTATTTTAAACTTTTTAAAACTATTAAAGCCAATAAGCAATGAATTTTTTAATAATAAAATTAAAAAACTGAAAAAACGTGAATTAATAAATAATCAGTATTCACAAAAATTTTTTATTTCACGTAATTCAATTAAATTTGCCATTTTTGAAGAATTTAAAGGTATAACAGAATATTCAACAAAATTATTTGAATTTGCATATGAAAAATTAATAATCACAATTTATTCAATTGATAATAAGTCTCAATTAAAAATTTATAATCAATGTAGATTATTATTAGATTTAATTTCAATTCATATTGTTAAATCGTATATATTTTTAGGCGATTCAAATATGTCTTATAAAAAGTTTTTCATCCACTTGAAAAATGTATATTCAATTTCATTTAAAACTGATTACAATTGGTTAAGATTACAATATACATGGCTCGGAGAATTAATTGAGATTATTTCAAATTTGGATGAAAAATTAATTTCAATTGAAACACCTTTGCTACCGATTAATGGTAATTATTCATTAACAAAACCCGAATTAAATAACATTAAGTTTGGTAGTTTAAATTTACCTCAAGGTGGTTATTTATATTTAAACGCATTAAATTTTTTAAAATTAGATAAAAGTTCCAAAAATTATAACAATAAATCTGCAATTCTATTATTAAATGGTTCATTAGAATTTTTTAATAAAAATAAGAAGGTTAAATTCAATAGAATTGAATCCTTTATTTATTTTGAGATTGCACAAGAATATTATTTAATGAAAAATTTTAGTATGTCAATTAATAATTTTATTGTTTCATTATCAATCTTTAAAAATGAGAAATGGTTTAAAATTGTAATTTTAATTTTAATTAAATTATTTGACTGTTATATTAATTTAAAACAATTAAATGAATCAAAAATTTACTATTTACAAATTTGTCAATTACCAAATTACGTAATTAAACCATATTTAACTGAAATTGAATCGATTAAAGACAAATTGATTAATCTGGAATTATTAACCGATGAAAATAGTGCTTACGAAAGTAATGACGAAAATGAAATTAATGAAGCCGATGGTATTGATGAAAATAAGATTTATTTAAAAGAATCGTTATTTGAATACAATATAATTATCAAAAATCAAAAAATTTTATTAAACGAAGAATTGAATTTTCAAATTTATTTAAAGGATAAAACAAATGATTTAATTAATGAATTGAAACTTGAAGAACTAGAAATTGAATTTAATGATAAAAATTTCAAGAAAATTTTAATAAAGAATGATAACAGTTTAAAGAATGAAAAATTTAATAATTTTGAAAATTTAAATAAAAATGAGTTGAATTTAAAATTTAATTGTAATTTAAATTTTGATAAAGCTGAAGATGAAAAAAATGTGAAAAATGATTATAAAATTTTAAATTTTAAATTATTTTCAAATAAAATTGGTAAATTTAAAATTGAAAATTTACAATTAAGAATCAAAATAAATGATTTTATAACATTCAATAATCAAATTTCAATTAAAAATAATAACTTCAAAAATTTAAAATATCTAAAATGGTATAAAGAAGATTTAAAATTTGAAATAATAAATTTTAATAAAAACCCAACTATCTTTGAAATAATTCCAAAATTGCCAAATATCAAATATAATTTGAACTATAATGAACTAGCATATAATGGAGAAAATTTCCCAATTAGTATAAACTTTGATAATCAAGAAACTGATAAAGAAAATCAAGTAATTGAAATTAACATCGAATCAAAAGTGATCATCAATGGTATACCAATTGATATTAGTTGGAATGATGAAAAATCTTATTCAAATGAATTTGAAAGTAATAAAATTTTAAAATTTGGTGATCAACTCAATTGTAAATTAATTATTCATTTACCAGTACTTTCAAACTTACCAATTAAAAAGATCAATGAAAAGAATGAAAAGACCGAACAAAATGAAACATTTTGTAACGTTTTTTTAAAATTTAAATACCTGCTAAAAAATGAAAACGACTTAGAAATTGAAATTGAAAAAAAATTCAAAGTTAATATAGTTGAATTATTTGAAATTAGTAATATTTTAAGTCCAACAATTAATTCAAAAATTCTATCAATTTTTAAAAAAAATGATGATATCCATACACAATCGAGGGAATGGTTTGATAAAATTTCAATTAAGAATTTATCATTTAATGAAATCGATGTTAAAAATATTGAAATTTTAGTTGAAACAATCCAAGATTGTACAATTTCTAAAGAAATTTTAATCAAAGAGTTTAAATTAAATGGATATAACGAGGAAGAGTCTTTGCCAGTTATAATTGAGACAATGATTAACAATAATGTAAATAAATCAATTCCAGTTAATATTAAGTTGAAATTGAACTATAATAATAATGATTATTTTGAGTCTACTGTTTATAAAAATAACTTACCAATTTTGGATCCAAGATTATTAGTTCATTTGAAATCAATTAAAAAAGATTTAATCAAAATTGAGTATATTATTGAAAATCCAACAAATAAGATTTTTCAATATCAAAGTAATCTAAATCAAATTGACGGAATTGAAATTATTGACTATAAAAAATCAATGACATTTTCTTTGTTGCCATTCATGAAACAATTTATTAGATTTGAATACAAGTTAAATTTTAATAATGACAGTAAAGAACATATATTTCAATTTCCTGAATTTAAAATTTATGATTTAAATTACAAAATTTTCTTGAAGTTGAACCTTGTTGACGAAAAATTATTTTTAAAGGAAGGTCAATTATATTTTAATTAAAACAATTCATTACATAAATACTAAATAATAAACAACAAAATCAATTAATCAATAATTCAATTAATTTTTAATAATTCGACATCAAAGAGCAAAGTTGAATTTGGTGGAATTAAACCTGGGAAACCTCTATCACCATAAGCTAATGGACCTGGAATCGTTAATCTGGCCTTTTCACCTAATGAAAGCTTTGCAAAACCTTGTTCCCAACCTTGAATAACTTGACCTTGACCAATTCTAAATTGGAATGGTTTATTTCTATCAACAGAAGAGTCAAATTTTTTACCATTTGTTAAAGTACCTGTATAATGAACTGTTAATAAGTCACCTGCTTGAGGGTATGTTGTACCATCACCTGGAGAAATTGTTTCAACGTTTAAAGACATTTTGGTTGTTCAATTGTTTAATTGTTATTTATTAGATTAAAATAAAGTGCAAGTCGTTGCTAAAGAATCGGAAAATGGTTAAAATTTGCCACTGAGGCGGAGGAAGTTCCCGCAATTAAAATTTCCACAACACATTATTTAAGTAAATCTCATTATCTGTTCAGTTTTTTTACATACTTGCATATTTTCATCAGCAACAAATAACAAATAATGACCAATTTACACCCAAAATATTTCACTTCTCATATTTATGAATATGATCCTCAAAATAGTAATACCGCTAATTCAATTGAGATTTTTTTAGATTATAATTGCCCATTTTCGGGTAAAATTTTTAATAAAATCGAAGATGAATTGATACCATTAATTAAGAAAAAGAATTTAGAGGAAAAATACAATTTGGTATTTATTAATGTTGTTCAACCATGGCATGGATTTCAGTCAAGTATTTTACACGATGTTTCATTTGCAGTTGGTAAAGTTGAGCCTAAGTTATTCTGGAAATTTAGTAGAATTTTATTTGATAATATTGAGAAATTTTATGATAGTGAAGTTTTCGATTTGACTAGAAGACAAGTTACTGAAAAGGTTATCAAATTAGCTGTTGATAACTTGAAAATTGACGAAGCAAAATTATGGGACTATTTAAACATTAATAGAAATCAGGATAATTCACCAAGTAATTTTGGTAATTTAGTTGCCAAAGATAACAAATATTTTACAAGATATGCCAGAACCGTAGGAGTTCACGTGACTCCAAGTATTTTAATTAACGGAATTTACCAACCAAATATTGAATCTAGTACGCCAGCTGATGATATCCTTAAAATATTAGAAAATCAAACAGCTTAAACAAAATTTTGTTAAAAAGTATTGTATTTATCTATTATAGTATATATATAAATATTTAAACATTTAAATTAATAAAGTTTCAATTTTATCTTTAACAGCATAAATTTGGGTTTTAATTGCAGATGCATCATTTGTTGTAATTGAACAAGCAATAACAGGTCTTGAAACACCACAAGCTCTACCTAAAGCAGTTTTGGATGGAACGAAAACGTAAGCAACATTTTTATCTTCACATAATAATGGTAAATGTAATAGAATTTCAATTGGTTCAGTGTCTGCGGCCATAATGATAAATTCAGAAATACCTCTGTTCAAAGTTTTTGTTGTTTCATTTGCACCCTTCTTCAATTGTCTTAAATTTTGAGCTTGCTGAACTAAATCTAAAATCTGTTGAGTTAAAGCAGAATCTGCTAATGGGAAAGCTTTTGGATTTGGAGCGGACATTTTGATTATTAATGGTAATTGAAAGGTTCCTTGCAAAATAGATTAAATTAATATAAATATATATAGAGAGTGAAAGCTCGCCTTTAATTAATCAAAAAGAAGTTAAAGAAGTGAAAGAATTTCTTAAAGTTAAAAAATTTCTTTAAAGTGAAAAAAAAAAGTAGAAAATTTTTTTTCTGATGTTCTGTCAATTAACATTTATGTGTCAATAACTCATCAAAATGTAAAGCACGTGACCACATCTGTCAGTTTATAATTACGTGTCAATACTAACATTACAAACGTCACGTGATTGGAAATTTTACCATAGGACGGTTATGAAGCCCTGTAAATTCCCAATTCTCAGTCCAAAATTTTGTTTTTACAGCACAAATTGATTTTAAAATTAAAGAAGCAGCAACATTTTCACTTTATCTAGTGTCCAAACTTACTTTAAGTTATCTAAAGTTACACATTTACACATAATATAATCAATTAAAATGTCCGATCTTTGGTAAGTATTATACACTTAACTAGTTGATTGATTTAGTTTTATTGAATCACCTTGCAATTGAAAGTTGTCCTTTCTTATCTTGTTGCCTCTATTCTTAGTTATGTACTAACATTGTATTATTATAAAATTAGTCCTGTTTATGCTCCATTTTTTGGTTCTATCGGTTGTGCAGCTGCCATTATCTTCACTTGTTTTGGTGCTTCTTATGGTACTGCTAAATCAGGTGTTGGTATTTGTGCAACATGTGTTTTAAGACCTGATTTATTAATTAAAAATACTGTCCCAGTTATTATGGCAGGTATTATTGCCATTTATGGTTTAGTTGTTTCTGTTTTAATTTCTTCATCTTTGAAGCAACATCAAGCTTTATACACAGGATTTATTCAATTAGGTGCTGGTTTATCAGTTGGTTTAGCCGGTTTAGCTGCTGGCTTTGCAATTGGTATTGTTGGTGATGCAGGTGTTAGAGGTACAGCTCAACAACCAAGATTATTCGTTGGTATGATTTTAATTTTAATTTTTGCAGAAGTTTTAGGTTTATATGGTTTAATTGTTGCATTATTAATGAACTCTAGAGCAACTCAAGATGTTATTTGTTAATTAATTAAAGAATATAAAAATCTATTTTCAAATTTTAGAAAAATTAGTTTTTATAATATGATATTTATATGATATTGTATTATATTTTATGATATTATATTATATGATATGATATGATATATTATATTATATTATATTAATTATCATCATCATTATATAGTTTATATTTCTAATTTATATTTTGTTATATTATTAAAAAAAGTCTTAACTTGTGATTATTTTTCAATTTATTTATTGTTCAATATTTACATAAACTCCTCCAACACTACCGCTTTCGCTATTTATTCCAATTAATTTTAATAATTTAATTTTGATAAAAGTCAGTCTCTCGTTGATTTGTAATAAAAAATTCCAAAACTTGTTGAAGAGAATTTCATCAAAATCTGTCAAAAATTTATTACCAAAAGTTTTATAATTTGAATAAAGCTCAAATCTAATTAAATCTTTTTTAGTTAGTAATCCAACTAGTTTATTATTTTTTTCAACAAAACAAATCTTTGGGCCTAATTTAATGAAAATTTCTAAAATTGAATAAATTGAAGTTTTAATATCAATTTTAAAAATTTCAAAATTAATGAACTTTTCAAAACTAATTAAACTTAGTGCATCTCCTCTATTCAAATCTTTAAATTCATAGTCATTATAATCATTGGCATTTAAAAGTTTTTTAATTGATTCATTTTTTAAAAAAATAATTGTTTTATTTTCATTATTATTTTCGTTATCATTATCATCTCCTTCATCCCTTATTAAGTCGAAATCATTTAATCCTCTAATTAAGTCTTTCCTTTCAATCATACCAACAATTATATTTTCATTGATTAAAATTGGATAATTTTTGAAACTTGTTTTATTTAAAATAATTCTTAATTCTTCAACATTAATGATATTTTTAATGCCAATAACTGAATTGCACATTATATTGATTGCCTTATAATTCTTTTTAAACTTATATTCTTCATTCGAATCAATAAATGGTAATCCGTTAAATTTAATCATTTGATCGGCAATACCACCAAATCCAATACCATAAATTTCATTTATAATTTTAACCATGACAATTACAATCATCATTGGCAAAATATATTTAATTGCACCTGTTAATTCAAACATTATAATTACAACTGTAACCGTTAAACCAGTTATGCCACTTAATGTTGCACCGGCTCCTAGAAAAGCATAAGTACCACTCGTAATTTCTATATTTTTAGACTCAAATAATCTTTCAACTATTAATCCTAATGCTTTACCAAATGTCGCTCCAACTGCCATACTTGGCACAAATATACCACATGGAATTTTACTTCCATAACTAATACAAATGAAAAAACTTCTTAAAATTGTTGCAATTATTAAATTCAATAAAATTTTGATAAATTCAAGATGACTTGAAATATTCTCACTTCTTAAACAGGTGTGATTACTTGAGTTTTTACATTCACTGAATAAATCCTCCATAACTTTTGTCATATCTAATCTAATGTAATCATTAAAATATCCAACTACCCCTGTTAAAAAACATAAATAAAAAACTTCTTTAATTGCATTATTGGCCAAATATTTTTGTCTAAATGAAACACATTTGATGTTCCATTTTGAAATGAGAACTCCATAAAAACCACCAAATAGACCCAAAACTATGAAAAAAGGTAATTCAACCCATTTCCAATCAGTATCATATTTAACCTCAAACATTACAATTTGTCCTGTTCTAAATGGATTCCAACCATTTAAAACACTAACAGAAATCAATGCACAGTAATAACTTTTCCATAATGTACTTAATTTAAATTCACTATTAATTTCTTCAATTGCAAATAAAACTCCACCAATGGGACTACCAAATGCAACTGCAACTCCGGCGGCCGTTGATGCAGTTATAAATTGTGAAATATTTATAAAAGATTTTTCAAAATATGAAATTAAAAATTTTGGTATCACATTTCCGACACAAGCAGAATAGTGAACACTTGGACCTTCTTTACCAACCTGTAATCCACTTGCAATTGTTAACGGTAATGTTAGTGATTTAATTAATAATGTCCACCAATCTAAAAATCCATTCATTTTAAATCCATTCACAATACATTTAACTTCACTGATACCACTACCTGACGCATTTTTGGCAAATATTTTACATAAAATTGCAGAAATTAATCCAAATAAACAACAAAAAAAAATGTGAATAAAGTACTTTAAAACTGAATTTTTAGACCAGATTTCCCAATTTGAACATTTGTCTACGTCTTCTTCCCAGCAACAAAATCCTTTATTAAGATAAAATGAGTCTTTACAGTAACCTGATTTTAAATCCCCTAACCATTCAGTTATAATATTCAATGATGCTGCAATTGATCCAATTAAAATTCCAATTATCGTTAATAGAATCCAAATTTGTAAATTAATAAAAATCCTGGATTTAATTATAGTTAAATTTGAAACTTTATTAGTTAGTATTTCTAATGGAGTTGACGGTGGTGTCAAGGGTGGCTCCGAGTCCGCTGACGATATCGGTAAATCTATCATTTCAATATCTGAATTAATATGATTATTATGTTTTTTTAAATCATTGTAATAATTTTGATTTTCAACTAAACTTTCTTTTGTCCAGTCAATTGTTTCAAATGAATCAAATCTTTTAGATAAATTTCGAATTTTTTCATTGTTATTATATTCCAGCTGCCAATGGTTTGTCATTATTATAACTTAATAATGTAATAGAGAAAGATAGTACATATTAATTATAAAAAACCAAAAGTCGCTACTAAATTAATTTCCTTCAATTTTATTGAATTTACTGTTTTGATTTTAATATAATTTAAAAATAAATAAATAATAAATATAAAAGAAGTATATAGAAAGAGATAAATTGTTTTCCTTTTTTATAGAAAAAAAACAAACAATTTAATAAAAATCTATACAAATGGATATGTAAAAGATAAGAAAAAAATGTGTTCGTTAAATCTTATTTTTTGCTTTAGTTATTGATGTTGATTGATATTGTTTTTTTTTTCTTTTTTTTCTTAAAAAATGGAAATGAATTATGTGAGAGGGATTTAGATAAATATAGGTATTCGTTAAAATTTTATAGAATTGATTTATTTAACCAACAACCAGGGTTTCAGGATCAGTGAAATCATAGTGTGGAATTTCTAAATTTAATGGCGCTGGACCTTTTCTAATTCTACCAGAAATATCATAATGGGAACCGTGACAAGGACAGAACCAACCACCAAAATCACCGGATTCACCAATTGGGACACAACCTAAATGGGTACAAATACCCAACATGACTAACCATTCTGGATTTTGAACTCTGTCAGAATCTTTTTGTGGATCTCTTAAAGTAGAGATATCAACCTCATTGGCTTCTTCAATTTCAGCAGGAGTTCTATGTCTAATGAAAACTGGTTTACCTTGCCATTTAACAACAACATTTTTACCTAATGGAATATGATTTAATTTAACTTCAACTTTAGCCATGGCTAAAACATCAGCAGATGCAGACATTGTTGATAAGAATGCTTCAACAGTTGATTTTGCAGCTGCAGCACCTAAAACACCATAAGAACCGACCATAAAGTAAGTGTAATCTCTTGTTTTATTATTTGAACCTTTTGAACTATTTAAATAGTGAGTAAAATCTGGAGAATCATAAGATGATTTTAAAGCTGTTGATGTAGATGAAATAGATCTTGTAGCTTGAGCTGCTGTAATATAATTTAATTAAATATAATGTTAGTATGCTAATATGTTAAAAATACTTCATCAAAAATTCTGTGCCAATTTCAAATTAGAGGTATATAATTGGCTGAAATTTTCAATATTTTTTTTTCCTGTAAAATTAATGGGTTGTTTTGTTTATCTGAGTATAAAACAATATCCAGGTAATTAAGTTGTATTAAAAATTTTATAGACCGAAATTTGATTAATTAATAAGGCAAATAAAAATGATTAATAATTAATACTGATAATAATAAAAATAAAAAAGCAATCAAATAAAAAAGTCGGGATAATATACAAATAATAGCAATAAATGAAATAATTATTTGATAATGATAAAGTACAATCGAAGGAGTTACAACTGAATACCAGGTATATCAATTGACATTAAATTTGGTATTAACTATGGAAGTGAAATTGGCAATAACAATCATGTGTGCAAGTAGAATACATACCTAAACCTAAGCCTCTTGCGCTTCTAAAGGAAAATCTGGATAACATTATGTATTTGTGTATCTAAGTCTTGATTATAAAAGAGATAAATTATAGTGTTAACATCAAACAACATGCAGTTAACAGTTGTGAATAGTTTTTTCCTGACTGAGTGAGAGAATTCTCACTAATTGAGATTTTTGGGAACGAAGGGAACAAATTTAATTTCAATCGATTCTATTGGCCACCGCGTTCCGCACCAGCCACACTTTGCGATTTGAAAACATTAATTAACTCAGCCACTTGCTTCGCCACAATGTGGCGGTGATTTCGAATTTCCATTTGAAATTTTTCTGTTATTTTCTCTTCAATTTTAAGCATTTTCAGTTTATATTCTCTGAAAAATGTGTCTAGTTTGTCTAAATCTGAGTTATTTGTAATGGCTAGGTTATCATTATCAACTTTTGTTATTTCATTGTCATCAATTTCCAGATTGTATGACAGACTTGAAGGAAGTACTAATTTTGAAACCTGTTTTTCATGATAGTTTATATCTTCTTCGACATTGATTGATGATGCGCAGACCTGGATTTTAGTTACATCATTTATATTTAAATTGAAGTCTGAATTGAAATTTAAGTTACTCATTTCAACGTCGTTGTTATCAATACTTAATTCCGCCTTATTCGTACTCAATTGAATCTCATTTTTACTTATCTCATCGTCATTTTTACTTAACTCGTCCTCATTTTTACTCAAGTCATTATCTTCAACATTTGATATTGATTTACTTAAACTTTTAGTCACTTTTTTATTAATTTCATCAATTGGATTACTATCATTTTTACTTTCCTTAAAAACGTTTAATTTTTTTTGAATTAATTTACCCTTCTTTTTACTATAAGTTTTTTTATTTTTATTTAGATTTCTATTAATAATAGTGTTATTATTATTATCAATACTTATATTTTTTTTTTTTCTTGGCCTACCTCTATTCCTTTTTTTAACAATTGGTGATACAGGAATTGATTCTGTTTCAATTGCATTATTCCCGTCAATATTCTTATCTCTTTCTTCATCACCAAATTCATTAAACTCCCAAAATGTTTCATTTAAATTGTTTTCCAACAGATTAGGTAAATTAAAATCATGAATTGGTATAATTGAAATGGATTTACAAATTTTTTTTGAATTCATTTTCTAATTATACAGTTGTATAAAGTAAATGAAAGTAAAAGTAACCAGTAAATGAATTCAAGTAAGTTCAAACGGGCAAATAAGTTTGTAATTTAAATGTTAAAAAAGTAAATCAAAAAAAATAAAATTATTTTCAAAATTTCAATCATAAAATATATTTAGTACAAAAAGAAAAAGAAAAAGAACATTTCAATAAAACTATAAAGTAAATTTAACTATAGACTAACCAGAAAAAGAACAAAAAGAACAAAGACAATAAACAATAATACTTTAATTTAATTTAATAACTTAATAAAAAACAAATTTTGCTTTACCACTTGTAACAGCAACTGTACAACCATCAGTTCCATCACCATTATAAGAACCATTTTCATAAACACAATCACCATTCACAACACTGCTGTCATCATAAGCAACAATCTTAACATTATAGTTTGCAGCATTTTTATTGTTTGGGTTTGGAATTAATGATAAATATGCAATACCGCCAGTATAACCAGCACCAAAATTCAATGGAGCCCAATTACCAATACCTGAACCTGAGGTACCCCAAATACAACCATCTTCTTCTGAAACACCTGCGTTGTTAACATAGTATTGAGCAGATGTCTTCAAACCTTGCCAGGTGAAATAAGAATCTTCATCAACAGTTGTCAAATAATTTTCGGAGCCTGCATCAACAATAGTTGGAATAACCATATTTTCAGTACCTGGATAATCAGTTCTACAAATTGCAACAGATTGGTCGATTTCGGAGACAACTCTTGCAGAATCAACTCCCCATTCACACAAGTAGTTGCTATCTGTATTTGATCTGTATAAATATCCACTCTTACAGTACAATCCACCAACTGAAACACCGTTTGAAGGTTGTTCGGATGGCCATTGGGTTTTTGACATACCAGGTTGACAAGCATAAGAACAGTAAGTATCGTCTTCACAGGATCCACCGGTGGATGTGTCACTTGGATGGTATAAACCTGACCAGCCGTTAAATCCTAACCAATCTAACGCAACAACACCGTTACCGCTTGGGAATTGCGAGCAAGGAATCGAGCCGTCGACGAATTCTTCTGTTGGATTCGAGTAAGCAGATAAATCACCAGAACTGGAAATAGAAGCTGATGCAGTTGAAGTAGATTCAGCTGCAGAAGAGGAAGAGGAAGAAGCAGCTTCAGAAGAGGAAGAGGAAGAGGAAGAAGTAGCTTCAGAAGAAGAAGTTGTAGCTTGTTCAGTTGAAGAAGATTCGTATTCAGATGTTGAAGAGGATGCTTGTTCAGTTGAAGAAGTTGAAGAAGGAGCTTCAATTGAAGTAGTAGAAGATTCTTCGGCTGCAGACGATGTTGCAAGTTGCTTAATCTCCATTGAAGGTGAGACTGTTGCTCCTTCACCATCGACGGTAACAGTAACATAGACGTAATCATAGGCAACAGCTCTCTTATGTTGATGGTGCTTATGATATGCGGCAGAAGTTGTTGTACAGTCCTCAATGGCTGGGCTGGCGGTTGGAGCACTCAAAACCACAGTGGATAACACTGAAGTAATTGCTAATAAAGTTGAAGATGATAATTTCATTTTATTTTATTTTAAATAATTAAATTTTCGGAAAGACTAGAGAAATTATGGAAAAGAATACAATGTTAGAACTGAAATTTGATTATAGGAAGCAATGACCAAAATGAGAGAATAGATTAAGTATTGAATAGAACAATTGAAACTGAATTGAAGGCAACTAATAGACTGAAACTTAAGGAGTGTAGTTAGTAATGAACCATTGTTTCTATTTTAGAGACAAACATTTCCCTTATTATGAAACATAAAAACGGAAGGAGCGAAAACGAAAAAAAAAAACAGGCGATGCATTGAAATGAAAACAACACGGTGACTGCGCCAAACGAGGATCGTACAAATAGCGGTACGACAGTTAAACCAGCCACCCGCCCTCGCACATGGTCAAGTAATTTAACCAGCCACACGGTATTTTTATTTTTTTTATGAAACAATTTGGGAACCGAGTGAGAATGTGTATTTTGTTTATGATAGTGATGGTAATTGTAATGATAATAGTAATGGCAATGGTAATAAGGTCACAAATAACAATGGTAATCTTTATACTTAATCTATTCAATGGTCTTAAAAATAATAAATATACGTACCTTAGGGATCGATAAAGTTATTGATATATTGCAATTTATTGTATAATGTTTGTATTATGATAGTAAATGTAAATATAAATATAATTTATGGAATATGAATTTGTTGAATTATTTGATTTGATTTATAATTAAGGAATGTAAATAGTTGGAATCAAAGAATTAACAAATATATAATGTGAATTATATGTTTAATTTAAATAAAGGAGTGACTAAGTGGGTAGTTTTGTATGTGAAAGAACAGAAGAAAGGTAAGAAAATGAAAGAAATCAGAAACTCAAATAGAAATCAAATGAAAATAAGAAACTTAAAAAATTAGCGAGAATGTTAGTGCGGCAATTCAAAACAGCGTTCTATTGGCTGATAGCGAATGCCGAAACTAGTGGTGGAAATTTGTGGCTGATTAAATTTTTGACTTCTTTAAGACAATTAAGAAAATTAAAAAAAAATAAAAAGAAATAGAGAGAGAAAATCAATTTTCTTTTAATTTTCTCTAACAAATTCAGTTTACTCTTATTTCTTTCACAACTTTCCATAATATAAAAATTAATAATTAATTTTTTAGTCTATTATGTCAAATCAAGTCTTTAACGAAGGTCCAACTACTTCTCAGCATATAGATTCGAAAAATGATGACCATTTTGAAAAGACGACGTTTAAATTAAAAAGAACTCAATCAATGGGTTTATTGGATAACTTTATTACAAACAGCGCTAGTACAGATAATGACAAAAATATGGATTCAGACCTATATTCAAATACTATTAGGAATAGTCATAATAAATCTGTTGACACGGATTCTATACCAGTCAAATGTTCGGCCAATAAAATAACTTCAAGGAGCTTTGTTTCAAATGACACTTTAAATAAACTAAATTTGAATAACAGTAGCCATAATAGTAATTCAAATGCATATTTGCATTCACATTCAAATTCACATTCAAATTCAAATTCAAATTCATACCCACATGCAAACTCAAATTCATACCCACATGCAAATCCTAATCACCCAAATAATAAAAACAAACACTGCATAAACTCCCCTTCAAGTTTCCAGAGTGACGACTTTTTCGATGATTTATATAATTCAGAAGATTCGTTAAGTTCGACTGGTTCGGTCAATTTAACTCCAAAACATCAGTTAAAAAAATTTCAGTTATTAAACCAATATAATGATCTAGAGAATAATAATAATGGTAACGATCTAATTAATAATAATAATAATAATAATCAAGATATTAATCATTTATTACACGACGATATTGATATTAAAGACTCTCCAAAACAACATGTTGATTATCTATCGCATAAATGGGACGAAGAAGAAATTTCAAAATCCTGGAAATATGTTATATTGAAAAAAAATGATGTTGCTGAGTCAGCTAGATTAGAAAATGCTTCTTGGAGGACTTGGGCTCAAACTAGAAATAGGCTTAAGACAATTTCACCGGAAGAACTAAACTGGTCTAAAGATAATGATGTGACCTGGCTATATGGACCGGTTTTCAATAATACAAATAACTCAAATAATAATAAGAATAAGAACCTAAATACATTTTCGATTATGAAAAGGTCATCTTTTGATAATTCAAATAACTCTTTCCTAAATAATTCAAATTCTGACCATTTGAAATCAATATTGAAAAAAAAATCTAACGTTGAAAAAATGATCAGTGATGCCAGTTATTGTAGATTACAACATTTATTGGAAAATCACGAACAAAAATTAAAGTCAAGTCCAATATTAGAATCAACAACCTCAGATAATCTAAACTCCAATTTAAATTTAAATTCTTCTTCTTTGACTACAATTTCTTCACTTAAATCAGATACAACTTTAAATAACTCAAATTCAAATAATTTTTTAAATTTATCTTCCTCAATAAATAATACTACTGATAACGAAACTAATAATATTAGTAGTACTAATAATGATAATAAAATTGCTAACAACAAACTAAAAATAAATACAGGATTAAAAAAATCTCTATTAAAAAATTCTCAACTTCATATTCAACAAAATAAAGATTTAAATAAAATTGAGAAAAAATCAAAACACATACACTTTAATATGAGAGTTGATCAATGTATTTCTGTCGATTATCCAAAAAATATTGATAATGAAGGTATGAACGATAACTGTCCAATAATTAAACCACAATATTTAGATGAAAATGAATTAGATGCAGATGATGAAAATGAAATTGAGGAAATTGAAGAAGTTGACGACTATGATGATGACTATGATGATGATGACGATAATGATGGATTTGTTTTAAATCCAACAGTCTCATGTCCTAATATTTCTCATAGACCACCAATATTGTCCCACAATAACTCAATTAATTCAATTAATGATGATATAAATACAATTGCTCCACTGCCGGCAACAACTCTAAAAACTTGTTCTGATGATGAAGATGATAGAATGTATACCGTCTCTCACAATACGAAAACGAATCGTGGTTATGATTACTATTATGATTATAATACCGTTTATAGTAATAGCTCAAATCCAATGATGTATTCGGTAGTTAATAATAATAATGAAGATGTTGAAATGTTTGATGTTCCAGAAAATTGTAAAATTGAAGATGATGAAATGGATATTGATAATAGCGAAATTGATTTGGATTTGAATTTAGGTCCTACCAATAATGTTAATAATAACGATAATTTTGAAATTATTGATATACCAAACAATTTCAGAAATGATTTACCTCAATTTGATAACAATATTAAGGATATCGATAACGAATTTGAAGTTCAGCATATTGAATATGAACATAATAATATTGAATCGAATATCGATCAAAATTTAAAAAGAACTCCAAGTATAGGTACTTCGTCAAGTTCAGATATAAATTCCAATCTTAAATCCATTTCAAGTCAAAGTTTATCAACTATTAAAGTAGGATTAAGTGGATTAGATTTAAGTAATTCGGGTTTAAAAAGAAGTACAGGCTCAGGCTCAAAACCTCAATTATATCAATTAAATCATCAAAATTTAAATAATAATTCTACAAATTCGATTTTATCTTCAAGAAATAATTCATTGACTTCGAAAAAAACATTTATGTTTAATAATTCTGATTCTGACTCTAACTCTGGCTCTGACTCTGATTTGAATTCTACTGAGGATGAACAAGGAAATGGTGAAGAATATAACATTAATAGTCAATTGAACTTTAACATATTAAATTCTACGTCCGCAACTTCATTATCAGATATAAATAAAACAATTTCTTCAAGTAATGGTAATTTATCAAATTTAAACTTGGGTTTTAATAATAATAATAATGTTGTTAATAGTTTTAAGTTTAACAATATAAATATGGGGAATGATAATATCAATAGTGATACTGATTCGGAAAGTAGTTCAGATCAAGATATTATGATTATACCAAATAGAAATCATTTAATTTCTTCATCAAATAGTATAAATTCAAATTTAAAAAGATGAATACTTAAAGTGTTAAGTTTAGGTTTTAGAAATGATTCAATGTTTATAGAAATATTTTATTTTACTAATAATTGATAATTTCGTTCAACGAATGAAATCTTTTTATTAATTTTTTTCTCTTACGATTTTTTTAATTTCTTGATACTCTTTTTATCCCGGTTTGGTTTGTTGTGTTTTCTTCTGTTATGTTATGTTATGTTATGTTTATATACCTAAAGAAATATATATATATATTGTTATGCAATCATAAGATAAGCGTATGACGAGTAGAATTAATGGTCCTTTAACTACAGACCAAAGAAAATCAAATGTAAATTTAGCATGTTTATATGGTTTTTTTATCATTATTCCAAGATTATAACAAGACTTATAATTTAATATTCACCTGTATATTATACCAATCTATAACGATTTATATATTACATATATATATATGTAAAATTCAGTTTAAATAACTTTATTGATATGAAGTATTTTTTCTTTTTTATTAAAAACAGTTGATTTCAGCTAAACTGGTTAATCAGTTTTATATGTTTCTTTCAGATCTTTAAAAACTGAATTTAAATGAAATTTAGCTCTAAAAATCCATAATATAAACCATCTAGGAATAAATGAAACTAAAATTGGTAAAATACTCCAGGTACCTAAATAAACATTAACTTTACTTTTCCAACCATTTTCAACTTCATCAACAGCTTTTCTTGCATAAATCAACGGATCCATTGGATTATTTCTTTCAGCAAACTTTTGTCTTTCTATAAATGCTTCTCTCATAGGTGCAATATTATAAATACTATCTTCTGGTAGCGGTCTTTTATCTGCAATGTTGGTGTTAACACCACCTGTTATAAAGTTTTTAACACTAACATCGAAAGGTTCCATTTCAAGTGCTAGAACACTGGCATATTGTCCAATGCTTGCCTTACTTGCACTGTAAACTGATCCCCATGGGAACGGACAATATCCTGCAACTGATCCTGTAAATGCTAAACAACCTTTACTTTTAATAACCAATCTTGAAAAAACATGTGTTAGTCTCACAGGTCCAATAAAATTTGTCTCCATACATTGAACTAAGGCTTTATCTGGAACATCGATTGCTGGGAATGTACATGACGAGCCAGCATTATTATATAAAACATCTAAACCATCTTTTCCTAATTCTTCCAATTTTTTAAGAACTAATTCATATGCAGCATTTATTGATTCTAACGATGTAACATCCATTGTAAAAGCTGTTATTTGTTTTGGATATTTTTCAACAAGCAATTCCATTGCTGATAATCTTCTTGCACAAGCAAAAACATGATAACCCCTAGAGGCAAACTCTAATGCTAAACAAAGACCAATACCAGATGAAGCACCTGTAACTAAGGCAGTTTTAGGAGGAGAGGACATTGTAAGCTTTTTACTTAGTTATTAAAAATAATTCAAAAGTTTTGTGTGATAAACTTAAAAAAAAAATAAAAACTATCAAACAAATTTAAAATTCAGAAGAAATTTGATTTTTTTCCTCTTCACAACTGGTTTAACATTGGCTGTTCTCTAAAATAATTGCCAAAAAGTCAAACAATGTCAAATACTTATACTGCTTTGGATGATGATGAGGATGTATTTATTCAATCGGATATTCAAACTCCCAATACAAACTCAACAACTCCTCCAACACCGGGCCAATCGAAATCACAATCTTCACAATCACAGACACAATCTCAACCACAACCTTCAGCCTCTACTTCAACTCCATTGTTTAATTTTTCTAGTTTTATAACACCGCAATTTGCCACTCCATTAACAAACATTCAAACACAAGAGAGACCTTTCTCTGGTGGTAATACATTGGATGAATCAGTTTTAACAACTTTACATAGAGATTTATCAACCGTTGGTGATAAATTATTATCAATCTTATGGCCATTGAGATTGCGTCAATCACTAATCACTGTAAGACGTATAAGTAATAGATTTTCGTTAAATTCTGGATTAGATATTGAAGATGCAATTGATTCAACAGAAGCAAATAATTCGAACGGTGGTTCAAATCAAACTGAAGAATATTCTACAGAAACTTTACGTAAAATTATGGATTGGGATTTGTGGGGGCCATTGGTTATTAATCTTGGATTTAGTTTAATTATAACATATTTACAATCTAGAACTCTAAATATTGGTGATTCAAAGGATAATGATGGTTCAAGTCAAATATTTAGTGCTTCGTTTACTTTAATTTGGGTTTCATTGGCTGTTTTATCGATTAATATTCAGTTATTAAGCCCTGTTCAACAAAAATTAGAAAATGGTGGTTTAACTAATGGTGTTATTGGCTTAAGTTTTTTCCAAATTATTAGTTTTTTAAGTTATTCATTGTTCCCAATTGTTTTAGGTGGTTTAATTTCAATTTTCATTAAATTTAAATTTATCAGATTAATTATTAATTCAGTAATGTTATTTTGGTCTTTACTTTGTACTTGGTTGATCTTAGCAATTGTTAATAATTGTAAAAAAAGAGGTAGCTTAGCATTAACTAATAATGAAGATGATAATGAAGGTGATAAAAGAATTTTTTTAATGATTTATCCTGTCTTCTTAGTTTATGGACTTTTAGCATGGTTTTGTGTTATTGTTTAAATAATTCAGAGAAAAGATTTATCATCTTATTTATTTCATTTTATTGAAATCTTATTTTTTTATTGTTTACTTATTTATTTTATAAATCTTCTGGTATTTCAAATTCCTTTTTAAACTTAGATTTTTCAATGCCACTCATTTCACATATGTAAGAAACAATATTTTCAATGTTATCTTGTAAAACATCATTTGAATCTTCAATTAATTTGATTTGATTCTCTTTATTTTTTAAACTATCTAAACTGTTAGAATTTAAATTATCTAAAATATTTTTAAGATCATCGACTTCATTCCTCAACTTTTCAACTTTAATCAGTAAATCTGATCTTTTATTAACTTTACCTATATTTTCAATTCTACTTAAATTTAGCATATTTAATTGAATTTTGCCTTGGCTAAATTTACCTTCTATATCTTTCTTCTTTTCTTTTAACTTAATGAAATCATTTCTCAATTTTAACATTGTGGCATATTTAAAACACCAATAAATATTTGAAATACCACATTTTTCACAATTAATTAAATCATCATCCAATAACAGTTTTAAAATATCTTTAATTTGCATTGAACTAATTCCGGTTTTTTTACTACCGGTTGATTCAATTTCTTTAATATTATAAACAGTATGTGTTGCTTGAAACCAATCAAGTAATTTCATTTTCTTATCTTCAACTGACATTCCTTTCTTTGGTGGCTTTAGTGACAACTATCGTTAGTATTTCTGTTAATGTTAAAAACTACATTTTTATCTTTATGGTAACAATTACCATTTTTGGTTTTATCTATTAGTTATCGAACTATATAAAAATCTAAAATCTAAAATCTAAAATGCGAAATCTAAAATGAAAAAAGGGCAACAAAATTTAAGATGATTTTTGATTGTTAAATCTTTTAAGTGTTTAATATACAATTTTTATATTATTGTTTATTATGCCGATTACAATGAACATAGATATAATAATCTCTATAAATTTGATATATTAAATGTATTTGTTAACCTTATCAGTAAGACAATTTTTCGGTTTACCTCCTAGCATTTTAATAATTCTATCATCATCAAAATAATCACTCATTTGATCTAACGATCTGATTTTATCAACCAATTTTAAAGTATTTTTATAGTCAGGTTTATCTTTAATTCTATTAAGTTTCAAAATTTTATTTGAAATAACTAGTTTGTTATTGTCGTGCGGTAATCTGTAGTTTCCAATAGCATGTAAAATACAACTTATCCATTCAATCCAATTATCCGAATTTTTAAAAATTTGGTTAAGTTGTAAAGGTGAATTTATCGATAAACTTAACGAACCTGATCTAATATGATATCTTAAGGGGTCATTTTCAATGTTTTTACATAACCCTAAAAACATTCCAATATCTAACTTATTTGGAAATGTTAGTAAATTACCATAAATTGATGTTGATAATTTATATAACGATTTTTTTATTAATGAACATTTTGAACAACCCGCAGGATACCTTCCCTTAGTTGTATCTTTTATCCAGCCTGGTAAACTTGGAAATGATTTGAAATTATGAATTAGTACATTATCAATATTTAATCCAGGCAAATTTAATTTATAAAAAATACCTTTAATTGAACACCAATGACTGAATGCTCTTAATGAATTGTAAACATCAATAGATGTTAGTCCTTCTTCACCACATGTTTCAATAATTAATTTACGTAGTGCATAACCTTCTAAAATTGGTGATGAAACATTGTGGTCAGTTTGAAAAAAATTAATCTTCGTCGAAGTCAATATATTACAACCTAATTTAATATATTTATTCCGATCGTCACTAGAAATATTTGATATATAATTCAATGCTTCTTCTTCCAACGGAATTGGGTCAAAAAATGAATCTTCTAATGTTAAAATTTTTGAAGTTGATTCATACCATTTATTTAATTCAATTTCTCTCGAAACAAAAATAATTGCTAAACATAAATCACGATAATCTTGCAAAATTGTACCATGATTCTTTAAAATATAATAAGAAGATATAATTGATAAATTATCTTTAAAATGTTCATAATCGGTTGAAATAATTAAATGTTTTGATTCACCTTGAACTCTAATAAAATGTCCAGTATTTGTTAACTTATATTTCTTACCATTCTTTGAATATTCATTGGCATTAATGGTATTAGATTGTATCTGGTTTTCAATAATAATATCACAAACAGAAACTAAATTAAGAGATATTTGCTTCAACATATTAATACCAGTTTCATTAACGAAATGTAAATAAATGAAAACTTAAAGCGAAACAAAAAAAACATTTTGCATTTTTAATTATTTTAAAGATTATACAATTTTAATTATTCTTCATCGCCAAATTCCATTGGATCATAATTACTCCTCATCATATCCCTGTTATCAATTTCAGCTTTCGTAGGTTCTCTTACAGTTAAATGAACTTGATCATAAGTTAATTCTTTAATTTTTGGAATTAAATATGGATCAATTCTACATTTTTTTAATTCTAACTTACCATTAATTGGAATATAATATGCATTATTGGTATTTTCATCGAGCGTAATCACTAATTGACGTAAAGGTTCAACAGATTTAATTGTACCATCATAATCTCTTTGCTTTTTATAAACAAAGCTTTTTAAATCTTCATTTTTAACTTCTGCTTCTGTAATAGGAGCATTCTCTGTTTCATCATCAAATTCTTCTTTAATTTCTTCGGAATTTGAATCTGTTGTTGTATAAAATGAAACTAATCTTAAGTTCTTATTCAATTCAATTTCTCTAAACATTGAAGTTAATAATTTTGGATCATTAATTGATTTAATATTACTTTGATTTTTATTTTTTGAAATTGATGCAGAACTTAAAAATTTAACATCATAATAAGTTTGATCAAACATTGAGGTATCAGGCAAAAAATTCCAAATTTTTTTAGCTTTTAAATTCTTTTTAGTAGGATGTTTAAATTTTGTTAAATCTTTTATTGGTTGGTTAAACATATCTTCAATTAATTTTAATTGTACTTTCGGATCTAGTTCATCTTCTTTCCTCATTCTGAATCTAGTGTCTGCTGTTGAAGCTGATGATATATCCGATGAAATATATTGAGTTCTTCTTAAAAATGAAACGCTTTCAGATTTAGTTTCAATTTTTTTCATTGGATCTGTTAATAATAATTTATCATTTGGATGTAATGTTAGGCCATTAATACCATAAACAGTATTTGGATCTGGTAATTCCAACAAATTCATTGACATTCCTAAATCTTCATTTAATGTAATCAAATTTTTAAAATTTTCTTTTCTAAAGAATGAAGAAAGTAAAGATTTAAAAGCATCATCATTAGAAGAATAGTTAAGTAATTTTGGAGGACAAGATGGTGGGGGTAAATTGTTAGAATATCTCACCTTCGCCACATATTGCACATTAGATTTATTATGTGATTGTTTCTGTTGCTGCTGGTCTTTGTTTTCTTGTGACATTTGGTTCAGTACAATGCAATAGACTAAGGATTTATTTATATGTCGACAAATTGTGAAATTGTAAAATTGTAAATTGTGGAAACGCTCGAATTTTCAAACATGTTTTTTTGCAGAATTCTATTATCACATTTTTACAATTGATCGTATCGTAGTATAAATTTTTTTTACGGTTTATTTGTTGAATATCTTATATATGTCACATTTACCTTTTTACAATGTTTACTTTACTTCAACTTCGTTGGATCTTGAGACAAAGGAGAAATTGAACAAAATGATACCCGCTATGGGCGGTACCCTGCTATCTGATCTTACTATTGATGTTAAAATACTTATTGTTGGTTCTCTAAACACTCCAAAATTCAAGTTCTGTCTTAAAAATAGAACCGATCTTACTTTCACTAAACCAAAGGATTTAATTCATATTTACCAACGTTTTTTAAACGAAGAATCGATGAATCTGAAAGTTTTAGATGAATATCCTTGGCCACTTTTTGAAACCTCAAGTTTTTGTTTATCAAGATTATCAAATACTGAAAATCTTTGCTTTAGGAAAAATTACCTTTGTGAGCTTATCAAATATTTTGGTGGAAATCCAACTTCTTCACTTTCTCAGGATTCAACTTTCTTAATTACTATTGATCCTCATGGCAATCGTTATAATGCTGCTATTAATTGGAAAATACCCACAATTCATCCGCAATGGTTAATTGATTGTTGCAATTGTCAAAGGATTTTGGATCCTGCATTTTATAATATTACCAAGATACCACCTGATAAAATTGGTAAAGGTTCCCATAATGCGATTCGTAATATTATTGATTATGGATCAAACATTGGTAATCCAATTTATCAAAGAATTCCCGAACAAAATAAAAATAACCTACATTTACAGAATAAGCAAATTCAAAATCAAAAAGAGGCGACAAGAGACCTTTTTAAAGGTTTTGCATTCTATTCATATGGATTTACAAAAGATCAACAAACAAAATTAAATTTAGTTTTGAAAAGAAATGGTGCTGAAATTTTAGATGAATATGATACAACTGCAACTTATGTTTTAGTGCCTTCTACTAATACCTTAAACTCTTTACCATTAGAAATTAAAATTTTACAAGATTCGACTGCTTCAAATTTGGTTACTGAATGGTTTATTGAACGTTGTTTACATTATAATATTATTTCTACTGATTCATGGTCAATTCCACGTCCGAAACTTCATTTACGTTTTAAATTAAAAATACATATAACTGGATTTTCTGACATTGAACATTTGCATATTTCAAAATTAATTACAAATTTAAATTTAACATTTTCTCCAAACTTAACAGACAATTGTGATTTTTTAGTGGCAAATTTATCATCACTTGGTTTAACACCTTCCAATTCACCAAAACTATTCACTTATAAATATAAAGATATTATTCTTTCAAAGCAATCTTTATTAACAACAGCACAATCGACTCGTAAAAAAATTAATGCCGCTAAAAAATGGGATATCCCTGTTGTTAGTATTGCATATATTTGGGAAATTTCGGAAATTGGAGTTTTGCCTGATTTATTGGATTACAAATGGTGTATATTTGGTCCGAGAAAGGCAAAACCTGCAAATAACTTTCTTGAATATGCACGTTCTGTTTCTGGTGGCACATTTCAAACTCAAAAGCCAATTGACGAAAACAGTATGAATAAAAATAGAGAAACCGATAATGAAAAAAAACAGAATAAACTAAATATTGATATTACGCCAGAAACAGCTGAAATTAATAATAGACCACCGATTAAACTACCTGTAAGATTACCATCACCAAAAAAAAAGAAATTAAAAAACTGGCCAAGATTAGTTGGAACAGCTCATGAATCTCAATTAAAATCATCTATGTTTCATTCAACTTCGAGTTCTGAATTTAAAAGTACAAAATTAGATTTAAGTGTGAACAGCGAAGAAGATAATTTTAATAATGATAATTTTGATGAAGATAACGAAATTAGGTATGAAGTTCCCGTTTTCAAAAAACGAAGACGTGTTTTATAATTCTCTTTCTTGTTTTACAGACATTATTCCTTTGCATTTGTAACGCCAACATTAATACCAATAGCAGTTAAGAAAGTAAAAAAATAAATTCCCTCCTTCCGGGATCGAACCGGAGACCCTAAGATATCAAATACATTACAGTCTTATGCTCTTCCAACTGAGCTAAAGAGGGAACTCTATGAGTTTTAAGAACCCGGTAGTGTCATGACAGATTTATCAGGATTCTTAAAACATGTTTGGTTACCTCTATTAGAGCATTGTGTAAAAATTAGATACAATTTTCTTTTAATTAGAAGCTATTTATGAAAACATTAAGGATTTTGCATCGAAACACCACATCTCAACCAGTAGCGTGACAGACTATTTGTAATCTGTGAAAATTATGTTAAATTTTGAAAAGTATGATAATAGCAAATGCTTGAATAGTTGAAGTCTAGAACCAATGGATAAGTAAGTCTAGATTAAATTAATAGGTAATGATAAGCGAGATGATAGCTTATCAAGATAAGAGATTATTAATAAAAGTAAAACAACCGATCATATTGATGAAAGGTCTGTACTGATGAAGAATAAGTTTATATCTAGAATTAACATAAATAGAACACAGTTTCTATTTATTTAATTTATAACTTAAATAGTTTTTATAAAATTATCAATTAAAATACAAGATAGTTGAATACCTAATTTAGTATAAATCATATTAAATAACTTTTAATTAAAACATAATCCTCAATACCTGAATATATAAGTATGAGGATTAAGTTAATCTCACAGGATGATCGGTTACAGATGTGGTTCTGTAAATAGATAAGAAAAATACTTACTATTGGTGGTGTGTAAATTAACCGATGGATTTAACTCAGAAAGAATAGATAATAGATGATAACAAATATAATATATTGATATATATTTTTATATAAAAGATCTCCCCGAAAGGAAAGAAGTAAAAGGTTGTAAATAAGAAAGAAATAAAAGTGGGAATAGCATAGCTTATATACACGGTTAAATGAAATTATCCACATTGATTTTCTTATATCCAGTTGAATGTTTCTAATCCTTTTAACCAATTAATCGTCATTAACTAGGTATACTTATCAAATATTATTTATCCGAGTTTATTTAAAGGTATGTGCATATTAAAATAACAATGATATGGCTTAAAATTATATTATCTCAGTAACCTGTGAATTAATAAATTAATGACATAATTATCACAGGTTCCTGTTTTAATTAGAAGTTATTTAATATGATTTATACTAAAGTAGGTATTCAACTATTTTGTATTTTAATTGATAATTTTATAAAACTATTTAAGTTATAAGTTAAATAAATAGAACCTATGTTCTATTTATGTTAATTCTAGATATAAACTTATTCTTCATCAGTACAGACCTTTCATCAATATGATCGGTTGTTTTACCTTTATTAATAATCGCTTATCTTGATAAGCTATCTTGATAAGCTATCTAATACATTATCTTGATAAGCTCTCATCTCGCTTATCATTACCTATTAATTTAATCTAGGCTTACTTATTATCAGAGGACGGGTTAGCTTCCTGGATGTCTCATTACCTTTAGGTACAGTCTAAGTGCAAGTTATTGCTTAACAACACCATAAGTATAATCTTGACTTATATATACTATACAGGATGATTTGTCACTATGACATCCCCCCTAGTCTTTGTTAAAAGGTCGTATCGGTAATATATGAACACCGTACTTACCGTGTGAATTAGCCAATCTAATTAACCGTGACTAAGATTCTTATGAACTATTACTTATTTATATTATAATAAAATAATATTGGAATCCTCAATTAAAAGAAACTAAAAATAAATCATATAAAATACATAAAACAGATGGGGATTTTTCCATATTTATACTCAACAATTTTACATAATAATATCAAAGTTTAAAATGATTTGCTGTCGGCGCGATGTATATAACCGCGGCAACGATAATAAAATTATTTCTTGGATCACAATCTTAATATTGATTATGTAATATGTTGGAACCTGTGAAAATTATGTCATTAATTTATTAATTCACAGGTTACTGAGATAATATAATTTTAAGCCATATCATTGTTATTTTAATATGCACATACCTTTAAATAAACTTGGATAAATAATGTTCGATAAGTATACCTAGTTAATGACGATTAATTGGTTAAAAGAAATATAGAGATTTAATTGGATATTAAATTATCATAAAATGGACGAAGATAATTTTACTTAACCGTGTATATAAGCTATGCTATTCCTGTGAAAATTATGTTAAATTTTGAAAAGTATGATAATAGCAAATGTTGAATAGTTGAAGTCTAGAATTAATGAATAAGTAAGTCTAGATTAAATTAATAGGTAATGATAAGCGAGATGATAGCTTATCAAGATAATGTATTAGATAGCTTATCAAGATAGCTTATCAAGATAAGCGATTATTAATAAAGGTAAAACAACCGATCATATTGATGAAAGGTCTGTACTGATGAAGAATAAGTTTATATCTAGAATTAACATAAATAGAACATAGGTTCTATTTATTTAATTTATAACTTAAATAGTTTTATAAAATTATCAATTGAAATACAAAATAGTTGAATACCTACTTTAGTATAAATCATATTAAATAACTTCTAATTAAAACAAATTTACATACGTTCTAGTTAATTGATTGATATTAGACGTGGTATACCTATTGATTTCATTCAAAGGTATGTGACTACTCTAATAACAATGATATGGTTCAAAATAATATTATTTTAAAAGACCCATAAATTAGTGAATTAGTAGTATAATTTCTCGTAGGTTCATCACAAAGTATTTTAGATGAATGATGATCTTTTTAAAGATATGGTAAGAGTGAGGCTAATTATATAAACGAGTATACGCTTAGCCTGGCGCTGCCTTTTGAAATCATATCCGTGAAAAATATTACTGCTACTGCAGCTATGTCGAGTATGACTTTGTTTTATAATTTAACTGTAAAGTTTAATACAACTTGTTATATAGAATGGACCTTCTGTTCTCCGTTAATTCTTGAGATTTAAAAGTAAATAAGTATATAAACTATATATACTATAAACGGAATTTAGACATATTCCTAATTGAGAACTGAAGGATTAGAAGTCACGATTATTCCGAATTGGGGATAATTAAGTTTTCTCACCGTGACACATTAATATTAAAACGTTTCCAAACATTTTTTAAACATTTTCTAACAATCATATTAACTTAAAATTATACCTAATTATCACGCAGTCTTCTTCTTTTCCATATTAGTGATGTTGAAGAGTAAAATCTCATTGTTAACCGGGTTTGTAGGTTTAGGGGCATTGAGTTACTTTTACTATACTAAAGATGTCCACGATTTTCAAGAAACTGAGAAGCTTCTAACTAACAACGCAATCAAACAAGAAGTTGAAAAAAAGACCAATTTGACCCCATGTTCGGTTTCATTTGTCACTAATATTTCTAAAAGTATTACCCCACAGCTAATAACTGAAAAAATGTACTCATCGTGGATAATTTGGCCAGAAAAAATCTTGTTTAAACTATTTACTTCAAACTACCAGCCACTATCGTTGAAGGAAGGAACACTAATCTACGGGATGTTCAGAGTCGAAGTGTCTAATTCCAAAAATGTTATGCTCTCCTGGAAGATGGGAAATCTGGCAGGGTTGCATGTATTGAGTATTGTTGACAACAAAGCCAAGTTCGACACGCTGTTCTGGACCGGTGGTTCTATAAGCCCTGTCCTGGAACTATTCCACACCGTTTATTCGAAATTACTTTTAGTTTCTGTTGTTTAACCCTCACAACTTAAATATAGAAAGGAATATCTACCACTCTTGCCAGTTGAATCAAAAAGATTCCGAAGTAGACAAATTATGTTTTATATTTTAAGTAAAACTTTTAAATCTGAAATAAAATAATCCGAAAAATATTTGAAAACTTAACAGCAACAAGTAATGCCCCAAGAAGCAAAACATATTATAGAAGAAAGAAGATCAAGATGAGAAAAAAATACACCAAGAACGAGACCATCACATGATTATTTTTGAAATACTTGGCGATACTAGAATATATAATATAGTAAACTTACAAGAAGAAACTACTAATCGAATTTGTGAAAATTAAGAAATAATTTTGTGAAGATATAGTAATTAGAAAATGTTATTAATATGAGTATGAGAAATATACGAAGAATATGAAACAAATATTAAGGTGAAAATGTGAAAATTAGATATAATTTTATGGAAATATAGTAATCAGAAATGTTGTTAATATTGACTGGTTGAGGTTGAGAAAATTTAGATTACCTAATTGAGAACTGCGACAATTAATTTGTCGAATCTCACACGGGAATGAAAATTTTATGAGAATTTTCAAGTAAATAATATAAATAGTTTATATACTTTTATATATCAATTACAATATGGAATAGTTGAGTAACAACTATGAGTATAAACCCAGTTTGATATATTAACTTATATTGAACATGTACATCTAAATCTTAGGGATAAAAACACTAATCAAAACAGAAAACAAATATTAAAGTGGAATAAATATTATTAGCTATTATTCAGCAGTGAATTAAGTATTAGTTACTATAATTAGTAATACTATAAGCTTAAAGGTTTCATAATTTATATAGATTAAATAATATAAATAAGGACTAGTTTTTTTATGTCTTATTTATGAATTAAATAGTTTATATAAAATTATCAATTAATACTATAGAATAGTTGTCTATAAAAACTCAAATTAAAACAGAATTCAAATCCTCCTAACGTAAACTCACAATCATTTACGCTGAAAAGGGGGTATTCCACGTTATAAATATCTGGACATCGTGTTCAAGCTTCCAATCAAAAACAATTACCCCATATATCTCTCGCACATTGCTATCGTAGCTAAACAAGTTACAACCAAGAAAGAGTAAAGAGTATTTCAATAACAACGTGTGGCTGAAGATATGTTTTATCAGAAACTTAAAAACTAGAGATGATTTTTTGGTAAACGTGTTAAATCTACTACCTTTTTACTGATACTGATTATTTTTTTACATAATAGAATACGTTAACAGTTTAGCTTTAACAGGTAGTATTTATTTTAATAAATTCTGGTTTAAACGACTGATACCATCATTTTGGGTAACTTGATTTATGTTCATACTAGTATCCATTATCGAAACATCCATTATACCATAGGTCTCATCCAATACCGTGACTTTATATATCAAAATAAAATTATTTTCGTCCTTCATCTTCCAAATCAACATCATCATCATAGTCCATAAGAAGTTGTTAACATCGGTTTAAACATTAACAACAGCATAGACATCGAGTAAATAATCTATTTGTGAAAATTATGTTAAATTTCGATGATAATAACAAAAAGTTGAATAGTTGAAGTCTAGAATTAATTGATAAGTAAGTCTAGATTAAATTAATAGGCATTGATAACCGAGATGATAGCTTATCAAGATAGCTTATCAAGATCAGAGAATATTAATAAAGGTAAAACAACCGATCATATTGATGAAAGGTCTGTATGATGAATAATAATTTTATAATTAGAATAACATAAATAGAACATAATTTCTATTTGTTTAATTTATAACTTATATTAGGACATAAAGGATTTTATATTGAAATCCCACATCTCCGCCAGTAGGGTGAGAGGTTATATGTAATCATCTATTTCCAACAAGCATACACGATGATTAGCATAACCCTCACAGGAGGAACGGTTACGGATGTGGTCCTGAAGATAGATAAGTTTTATACTTACTATTAATGGTTTGTAACCGTATTTAACTCAGATGTAATATAAATATAAGAACAAGATATAATGAAATTGTATTGAATTTTTATATAAAAAGATCTCTTACTAAGAGAAAAGAGAAAGGTAGTAAAACAAGTAGAAACTAAAAAGTAGGAAAAGGTTGTTTATATAGCTATTTCGAATTCAATTGTATCAGAACATAAATTATATATCATGAGTTAATAGACATATTATGACACAAATTTTGTTCTATGGCATAAATAATTACAAGGACTTAATATTATTACATCATATTGATTAGAGTTGTTATCAAAGATATTCATTTAATTATTAGTGACGTAGTAACTGCATTCTATTGTCGTCACTACAAATGAGCTTATCTATTGTTATCAATTAGCTTATCTTTGCTGTTTATGATTGTCGTCACAAATTAGATTTATAGTTATTGTGAAAATTGACTGTCTATAAGAATAGACCAATTCCCACCTTATTTTGTATATTTTATATATCTTATTTTTAGTTTCTTTTAATGGAGGATTCATTATTTAAAAAATAATACTACATAGTAATTAGTTCATAAGACTTTAGCCACATTTCATTTTAATTAGCTAATACCAACAACGGTAAGTACTGTTATTTTGTTAACGGTTTAAGACCTCTAACGAGGCTAGAGGGGATATCACGTGGCAAGTCTACCTGTACTGGCTTACATACAACCGTGCTTAAGGTAGGAGATATCCCGGAAGCTAACCCGTCCTCTGATAAATTGTAATTAATTGTGATTGTACATTTTTATTCTAGACAAACTCATAATGACCAATTAAATTGTCAGAACATAAATTATATATCATGAGTTAATAGACATATTATGACACAAATTTTGTTCTATGGCATAAATAATTACAAGAACTTAATATTATTACATCATATTGATTAGAGTTGTTATCAAAGATATTCATTTAATTATTAGTGACGTAGTAACTGCATTCTATTGTCGTCACTACAAATGAGCTTATCTATTGTTATCAATTAGCTTATCTTTGCTGTTTATGATTGTCGTCACAAATTAGATTTATAGTTATTGTGAAAATTGACTGTCTATAAGAATAGACCAATTCCTACTTTATTTTGTATATTTTATATATCTTATTTTTAGTTTCTTTTAATGGAGGATTCATTATTTAAAAATAATACTACATAGTAATTAGTTCATAAGACTTTAGCCACATTTCATTTTAATTAGCTAATACCAACAACGGTAAGTACTGTTATTTTGTTAACGGTTTAAGACCTCTAACGAGGCTAGAGGGGATATCACGTGGCAAGTCTACCTGTACTGGCTTACATACAACCGTGCTTAAGGTAGGAGATATCCAGGAAGCTAACCCGTCCTCTGATAAAATGGATGTAGCTATATATAAATTAATATTGGCTCTAACTTCTTTGATTTCATTGGCTCCATCTAAAGGAGTTATGCATAGTGGAATGGCTTTAATTAATACCAGCATAAACATCGGAGTAATTAACTAAGAAAGGAAATCTCTCCAGGTTCCAACAGGTTCCAACAGGTTCTAACACTTCTAATTAAGACACAAACAACATCTTAATATTAGCAAAGTTTAAATTCGATAAGTTCCTAAAACTAACATTTGGTTGCAGATTAAGGTCCCTTGGCCCAGTTGGTTAAGGCATCGTGCTAATAACGCGGGGATCAGCAGTTCGATCCTGCTAGGGACCACTTATTTTTTGCTTTAGCCTTTTTACCTCCTAAGTTTAGGTATTTAACTATCTCGTATTTTAAATGAGGTTTTTATAAACTATTTAATTTGTTCTATATTAATAACATGTTCTAACTAGTATAGGCCTGTGATTTTCTCTCTTAATTTTCACATAATCTCAATATCCAAATTGAGAGATACGACGATAGATTATTTTTACTGGAGATAGGTTATCAGAACATTAAGGACTTTTCATTGAAGCCCCACATCACTATCAGTAACATGAAAACATAACTCCATGATTTCATACCCTTTTATAACGTCAGGAATTGAAGAAAAAAACTTTAACAGACGGTTCAGTGAATGTAGAGTATACTTATGCTACCTACCTCCTAAAGGAAGGGGGATAAAGTAACTGATAAAACTTAAATAAATTTTAGTTATAAACATATATAAAAGATCTCTCCTCGTCTCAGGAAGATAAAATAGTAATTATATATAAAATATAAAACGGAAATACGCACGTATTTATAGATGAAATTAAAATTGAACCAATCTGGTGTGAGAACAATATTGATTAATTTTGTTTGAGGTCACTATACAATGAATAGTCTATTGCTTTGTTAATCACAAAACAGAATGAAGATATGGCGTTAACCAATTCAATAAGAACACTTATTCTCTTCCTTTCCAACATAGGTCAGTAAAAAGAGGAGATACTACTCACTATTAAAAGGGTGTTTTGTTACTGATGTCAGCTCAGAAAAAATAAATAATTATAAGAACACATAAATATGATTTAAAAATCTCTCTATTTTGAGGGGAAAAGACAAATACAAAGTTTCTAAAACAAGAAAGAAATTGAAGTAGGGAAAACATATTTTTCTATAGCCAAAATTATTATCGTGCCCCTATTTTTTTTTTTGCTCTTGTGTTTTGGTAGTCTCAGAGAATGTGAAAAAGCTCGTTAGAAAAAAATAGTAAAAAGCAGAAAAACAAATATATTTTTAAACTATGACTCCCTCAAAATATTCGGGAATATATCTTAAATAGGTAACATAGCCATATTAGTTTACCTAGTGTGAAATTCTCATTTTATGTCGTAAATTCATAATATATTGAGTTCATTAGAACTATGGGTGAGATTTTTTTTGAATTATGTGATAAAAAGTGTTGGAACCTGGAGAAATCCTTTCTTAGTTAATTACTCCGATGTTTATGCTGGTATTAATTAAAGCCATTCCACTATGCATAACTCCTTTAGATGGAGCCAATGAAATCAAAGAAGTTAGAGCCAATAATAATTTATATAAAGCTACATCCATTTAATTGGTCATTATGAGTTTGTCTAGAATAAAAATGTACAACCACAATTAATTACAATTGAATTCGAAATAGCTATATAAACAACTTTTTCCTACTTTTTAGTTTCCACTTGTTGTACTACCTTTCTCTTTTCTCTTGGTAAGAGATCTGTTGGAACCTGGAGAAATTTCCTGTCTTAGTTAATTACTCCGATGTTTATGCTGGTATTAATTAAAGCCATTCCACTATGCATAACTCCTTTAGATGGAGCCAATGAAATCAAAGAAGTTAGAGCCAATAATAATTTATATATAGCTACATCCATTTAATTGGTCATTATGAGTTTGTCTAGAATAAAAATGTACAACCACAATTAATTACAATTGAATTCGAAATAGCTATATAAACAACCTTTTCCTACTTTTTAGTTTCTACTTGTTTTACTGCCTTTCTCTTTTCTCTTAGTAAGAGATCTTTTATATAAAAAAATTAAATACAATTTCATTATATCTTGTTCTTATATTTATATTACATCTGAGTTAAATACGGTTACAAACCATTAATAGTAAGTATAAAACTTATCTATCTTCAGGACCACATCCGTAACCGTTCCTCCTGTGAGGGTTATGCTAATCATCGTGTATGCTTGTTGGAAATAGATGATTACATATAACCTCTCACCCTACTGGCGGAGATGTGGGATTTCAATATAAAATCCTTTATGTCCTAATAAAAAGTTTAACGCATTTGAATTCATCTTCACTTTACTGATTACCTCCGTTCTATAAGAACATTAAACTTTTCATTGAGGTCCCGCATCACTATCAGTAGCGTGGAAACATAACTCCATGATTTCATACCCTGTTATAACGGCAGAAATTGAAGAAAAAAACTTTAACAGACGGTTCAGTTATAGATGTGGTTCAGTGAATGTAGAGTAAACTTATACTACCTACCTCATAGAAAAAGGAGAACATGGTAGCTAATAAGACTCAGAAAAAACTTAAAAAAAGTAACGTATTTTATTAATAAAAGATCAAAACAGAATGAAGGTATGGTGTAAACCATAATTCAATAATAAGAACACAACTACGAAAGAAACATCCAAACAGGGTGACCAAAAAAAAATTATTCAAATGATCGAACCCAGGATCGAACTGGGGACTATCTGCGTGTTAAGCAGATGCCATAACCAACTAGACCATCCGACCATTTACAAAAATAAGTCATTTGTAATATAACTTCTAAAATGTTAAAAATCTGTTTTCTGGAGTAATTTTATTTAATCGTGTATATATGTCAGAACATAAATTATATATTGTTGGAACCTGTGAAAATTATGTCACTAATTTATTACTTCACAGGTTGCTGAGATAATATAATTTCAAGCTATATCATTGTTATTATTAGGACATAAAGGATTTTATATTGAAATCCCACATCTCCGCCAGTAGGGTGAGAGGTTATTATCTTAATTAGAGGTTTTTTATATCTTAATTAGAGGTTTTTTATCCTAAGATTTAATTATAAGGTGTTCAACTTTCTTGTATTCTAATTGATAATTTTTTATAAAACTATTTAACTATAAATAAAACAAAGAGAAACTTAGCTCTATTTATGTTCTTTAATTTACATAAATTATATATTGTTGTTGATCAATAGAATCACTAGTTTTACTGATTCTAGAACCCTTAATATCATTCTAGAATATTCTTTATCATTCTGTGATAATCCATTCTATATCAACATCATTCATTGATTACTTTTTCTTATTCTAGAATCTTCTTGATAATTCTATAACAATTTATCCTGTATTAACAACATTTCTAATTACCATAATCAGTAAAATTAAAACTAATTTTCACAGTTATATGTAATCATCTATTTCCAACAAGCATACACGATGATTAGCATAACCCTCACAGGAGGAACGGTTACGGATGTGGTCCTGAAGATAGATAAGTGTTATACTCACTATGAATGGTTTGTAACCGTATTTAACTCAGATGTAATATAAATATAAGAACAAGATATAATGAAATTGTATTCAATTTTTATATAAAAGATCTCCTCCTAAGAGAAAAGAGAAAGGTAGTAAAACAAGTAGAAACTAAAAAGTAGGAAAAGGTTGTTTATATAGCTATTTCGAATTCAATTGTAATTAATTGTGATTGTACATTTTTATTCTAGACAAACTCATAATGACCAATTAAATGGATGTAGCTATATAAATTATTATTGGCTCTAACTTCTTTGATTTCATTGGTTCCATCTAAAGGAGTTATGCATAGTGGAATGGCTTTAATTAATACCAGCATAAACATCGGAGTAATTAACTAAGAAAGGAAATTTCTCCAGGTTCCAACAGTTATTTTAGTATGCACATACACTGAAAATAAAATCCGATAAATAATGTCCGATAAGTACACATAGTTATTATTAATTAATTGGTTAAAAGGATTAGAAACATTCAACTGGATATTAAGTTATAAGAAAATCAATGTCGATAATTTCATTTAACCATGTATATAAGCTATGCTATTCCCACTTTTATTTCTTTCTTATTTACAACCTTTTACTTCTTTCCTTTCGGGGAGATCTTTTTATATAAAAATATATATCAATATATTATATTTGTTATCATCTATTATCTATTCTTTCTGAGTTAAATCCATCGGTTACTTTACACACCACCAATAGTAAGTATTTTTCTTATCTATTTACAAAACCACATCTGTAACCGATCAACCTGTGAGATTAACTTAATCCTCATACTTATTTATTTAGGTATTGAGGATTACAAATAGTCTGTCACGCTACTGGTTGAGATGTGGGGTTTCGATGCAAAATCCTTAATGTTCTAATATCCTTTAGATGGAGCCAATGAAATCAAAGAAGTTAGAGCCAATAATAATTTATATATAGCTACATCCATTTAATTGGTCATTATGAGTTTGTCTAGAATAAAAATGTACAATCACAATTAATTACAATTGAATTCGAAATAGCTATATAAACAACCTTTTCCTACTTTTTTAGTTTCTACTTGTTTTACTACCTTTCTCTTTTCTCTTAGTAAGAGATCTTTTTATATAAAAAAATTAAATACAATTTCATTATATCTTGTTCTTATATTTATATTACATCTGAGTTAAATACGGTTACAAACCATTAATAGTAAGTATAAAACTTATCTATCTTCAGGACCACATCCGTAACCGTTCCTCCTGTGAGGGTTATGCTAATCATCGTGTATGCTTGATGGAAATAGATGATTACATATAACCTCTCACCCTACTGGCGGAGATGTGGGATTTCAATATAAAATCCTTTATGTCCTAATATAAAATAACAATGATATGGCTTAAAATTATATTATCTCAGTAATCTGTGAAGTTATAAATTAATGGCATAATTTTCATAGGTTCCAACAGTTTATATTATCAGAGGACGGGTTAGCTTCCTGGATATCTCCTACCTTAAGCACGGTTGTATGTAAGCCAGTACAGGTAGACTTGCCACATGACATCCCCTCTAGCCTCGTTAGTGTTTTAATTAGAAGTTATTTAATATGATTTATACTAAATTAGATATTCAACTATCTTGTATTTTAATTGATAATTTTATAAAAACTATTTAAGTTATAAATTAAATAAATAGAAACTGTGTTCTATTTATGTTATTCTAATTACAAAATTATTATTCATCAGTACAGACCTTTCATCAATATGATCGGTTGTTTTACCTTTATTAATAATCTCTTATCTTGATAAGCTATCTTGATAAGCTATCTTGATAAGCTATCTAATACATTATCTTGATAAGCTATCATCTCGCTTATCATTACCTATTAATTTAATCCAGACTTACTTATCCATTAATTCTAGACTTCAACTATTCAACATTTGCTATTATCATACTTTTCAAAATTTAACATAATTTTCACAGTAATTAACTAAGAAAGGAAATTTCTCCAGGTTCCAACATAATTTATGTTCTGACAATGAAAAGCATTCCTCTTGTAGGCTTAATTACAAATTTAAGTATCTTTAACAAACTCTTAATTTCTTTTAATTCTGAAACAATTATAGGTTAATTAAGAAGTTGATAATTTGTTCATCTAAAAAGATTTATATAATTAACTAAATACAATCTCGACGATGAAAAGTTTTCACCATCGTTCGACGTCGAGACGAATAGACAGAGTCACAGAGATGGTGACTCTGGGTGACTCTGGATGACCTCTAGTAACTCTAAGATTTATCCATGACGACTTCGGCAGGGTTCGTTACATCAGCCCCCTCCCTAGAAGCTCGTCCACGAGCTTCAACATCGGTTCGAGAGAAAACTCGGGCCTGTAAGACTAGGGAACGCTTCAGGTTCTTTGGAGCGAGGTTGAACAATTTATAAGGAATAACCGACGTATGCCCAGGATGGCAATCTTTCCATGTGACCGCTAACTCTCTTTTTGACGCATCGTAACCAGCTACACTTGTGATTTCTAATAATCGGTCTCTCGCTTCTAGAAGGGTACGAGGCGTACTTTTCGTATAGACAGTAGATCGCTCGTTAAATGGTCGATACCACTGCACGTTAATCGTACGGTGTTTCTTGGTAGTAGTGGGAATGTCAACTTCGAACACGTTTTCGTGAATCTTTTTCACTAGTTGGTAAGGACCGAAGAACGCAGGCTGGATCTTAGAATAAGTCTTTGATAGCACGAGAGCGTCCTTGTTTAGTAGGATCCAGTCGCCAACTTGATATTGGTGTGGTCGATGATGTTTGTTATGCTGAACCTCTTGTTGATGCTGAGCCTGCACTAATTGATCCTGGACCATGCGTTGGGTCCCCTGCAGTGTTCGTAAAAGATTCTCTGCAGATGGTGAATACCTTGGCCCAGCTGAAGGAGCAAGATAGGATGGGCTTGTCGGGATATAACCAAGGTCTAGTTCAAAGGGAGCCATCTTGGTTGACTCGTGTACCGAAGCATTATATGCGAATTCTACCGCTGGTAAACATCGATCCCAGTTAGCCAGGTCGTTCTGACAATATGTACGAAGAAGTTGATTTAGAGTACGAATGGTGCGTTCGCTTTGACCATCTGTTTGTGGGTGGTTAGTTGTAGAGAACAGGAGTGAGGTACCTACCATTTCATGAAATGTTTTCCAAAAACTACCCATGAAACGAATGTCTTTGTCAGTTACTATTTTTGAAGGAATGCCATGATGCACAAAGAAATTTTTGAGTAATAGTTTCTCCGTTTCGGGTCCCGTTATAGACTTCTTACAGGGATAAAAGTGGGCCCTTTTAGTAAACTTGTCGATCACCACCAAAATCATATCGTGGCCTGCATTCGTGGTCGGTAAACCTGAAGTGAAATCCATAGTGATAGTAGTCCATCTGCCTGTTGGTATATCTAGTGGGGAAAACAAGCCTTGTATGGCTTGGTTCGTTGGCTTGGACGTTTGACAGACAAAGCAGGTATTCACGAATTGTTTTATAGATTTCATCATGTTGGGCCAATACCAAATTTTGGATAGTGTATCGTATGTCCTGATTGCTCCAAAATGTCCTGCTGTTGGGGAATCATGCGCAATGGCGATTAGCTTCTGTCTTAGCAAGGGTTTAGAGGGTATAACAATTCTCGAGAAAGTTCCTGTCGTGAACACATCATAATATAACAGGCCTTCAACCCATTTAAAGTGTTTGATATAAAACTGAATCGACTTCTCTACCTCTTTACCATCTCTTAGTGATTCCACCAGTGGTTGGCAATACTTACAATCATCGTAAGCTTCACTGATTTCATTTTTTAAATCCTGGTTTACTGTTACTACTGATGTTGAACCGTCGATCTCCTCCACCTCCACAGAGACTGTCCCATCGGAGGACGAAATCTTGCGGCTGAGGGCATCAGCAGCATTGTTCTTGGCGCCGGGGAAGTATTCGATGGAAAATTCAAATTGGGATAAAAAATCTAACCATCGGGCAAGTCTACTGTTGTTGATGTCCTTCTGTTGTTGCACGTATTGCAGACTGTAGTGGTCGGAGCGGACAATGAACGGTCTGAGCATCAGGAGTGACCGCCACGTGTGGAGAGCCTGAACCACAGCTAGGAATTCTTTCTCTTGAACTGGATAACGGAGTTGTGGACCGGCCAATTTCTTAGACCCATAGGCAACAACGCCGTGTAGTTTTCCGTCAGGGGAGAGTTGTTCGAGGACAAATCCCACTGCATAGTCGCTGGCATCACAAGTAACACGGAAGCAATAACCATCCTCGAATAGGGGAGTGACCAAAGTAGGAGCACTGATGAGACTATTCTTTAATGTTTGGAATGCGGTGTCGTGGTCGGACGACCATGAGGATTTTTGGGCTGCGAAATCCAATAAGGGTGCTGCAATTTTCGAATAATTTTGAACAAAACGACGATAGAACCCTGTAAGGCCTAGGAAACTAGCACAATCTTTGGGTGAAGTGGGCGTGTTCCACGCTCTAACTGTTTCAATTTTAGTAGGGTCGGTCTTCAAGCCGTCTGCACCGACCACGAACCCTAAAAATGAGACCTGTGAGCAGAATAGCTGGCATTTGGATTTCTTAGCAATGAAGTGAAATTCTCTTAACTTGTTGAGGACCGACCTCAGGTGTTGCTTGTGGGTCCGGGCATCAGGCGAGAAGATAATTATGTCGGCTAAATATACCAACACAAATTTTCTTAAATAGGGGGCCAATAGTTTGTTCATCGTTGTCTGGAAGGTAGCTGGCGCATTGGAGAGACCAAAAGGCATCACATTCCATTCATAGTGGTTGGTGGCCGTGCTGAATGCAGTTTTGTGTGTGTCTTTAGCATCCACTCGAATTTGAAAATATCCAGACATGAGATCTAATTTGCTGAAAACCTTAGCTGTGCCCAAGGAGTCCAAAATATCATCGATTAAAGGAAGGGGAAACTTATTTTTAACTGTATAGTTATTCAATGATCTATAATCCATGCACATCCGGAGAGTTCCGTCCTTCTTTTTAACGAATAGTACAGGGCAGTTGTACGGACTAGAACTTTCTTGGATAAAACCTTTTTTTAATAATGATTTAACTTGCTCGTCCAATGCTTGTCTCTCTAGAATCGATAATCGGTATTGGGGTCTGTATACAGACGGGGTTCCCGGTAACGTCTCTATCTGGTGATCTGTGCTTCTGTTAGGTGGCAAACCTGAAGGCTCTTCGTTAGTGATACAATCGGAGAATTCTTTGAAAATCCTATCTTCTTCCACTTCGGCCTCACTAATCTTCACATTCGCCTCTACTGTATCTATTGATTGGTCGGATAGAATCTCTGAGATAGATATGGTGCCCAATACTCCTGCGCTGTTGAGATCCCTGCCAAATCTTGTTGCATTGACTAGTTCACATTTTGGCGACATGTCTTGTTTGACCTCCCCTTCTGGATTAGGGGTATATTCGCTTAGTTTTAAGTTATCTTCTTTTCCTTCCGTTGATTCGATTGATTCCATTGATTCTTGTGTTTCGATTGATTCTTTTGTTTCTATTGTTTCTCTTGTTTCTATTGGTTCTCTTGTTTCTCTTGTTTCTCTTGATTCCGTTGATTCTCTTAATTTGTGTGCCCTATTTTGCTCATTGTTTCTTCTACATAATTCTTTAAAATTTATTAAATGTTCATATTCTTTCACAAATGGTAGTCCTAAATAAACTTCTCGTTTGATTGTATCTGAAACATAACATTGGATGGTTGCCGAGAATTTTACGGTTCCAATTTTGATATCCAATGGTAGAGGAATGGCTTCCTCGCATCTATTTCGATTGCCGCTTGCATCCATCAATGCAATCGGGGTTGCAGGTTGTATGTCGTCTAATAATTGTAACCTTTCTAAAACGTCTTTTCTAACCACGCACATAGACGCTCCTGTGTCTAGTAGTCCATGAATGGTGACGCCCGTTCCTTTCACTTTCAAGGGGATTTTAATAGTTTCTTCTACTTCTGGGCATAAATCTACGCGAGTGATTTCATTGACTTCAATTTGTGGTTGTGGTTCTATTTGGTGGTTTAGTGTAGTTTTATTAATGTTGGTTTTTATATAATTGACGACAGGGTTAGGATCAACAATATCCTGCATTAATGTTGATCCTCTCCTTTTTTTGTAAGGTTTACACATTCTCTCGCAAAATGTCCCATGCCACCACATTCGTAGCATTGGATACTTTTCTGATAGTTGTCTGATTTATAACCACTACGATAGTTACCACCGTTCCTATAATTTCCACGACGACCTCCTCTGTATCCTCTGAAACTTTGTCTGTCGTTTCTCAACTCATCTACGTCCATAGGTTCCAGATTGGAGAAGTTACGGCCCGCATTAAATGAATTGTTATTCATTGCACGGTGCGTGGTTCTGCAATTATCATCATAGAAAATAGCCAGAGCAATGGTTTTCTGCATGGTGTAATCCGTTAGTCCCTTGACATATTGCTTAGTAACTGGTCTAAGCCCAGCGATGAAATGGTCAACTGTGAATTCTTCGGAATTATACTCGTTTGGGAGCTGAGCAATTAACTCTTGGAATCTGGCAGCGTAAGATGCTGCATCTCCAGTTTGTCGAATTGTTCGGTATTCATCTTTAACTTGGGAAATCCAGCCAGCTGAAATAAATCTTTCTTTAAATCTATTCACGACATTTTCATACGACTCGTCCGGGTGTTTGTTAATATAATCCTTGAACCACATTAGTGCTGTATCCAATAATTTACCACCAAAGATCAGTAATTTTTCGTTATCATTCACTATCTTCTTTGCTAGAATGAAATCGTTCACCTTTACAATGTAGGTGTTAACGACCTCTGGCTTCATATCTCCACTGTATTTAGGAATTTCGATGTTCACCCCCAAGTTATCACCGCCTCTAGTGAACTGTTGTTGGATTAATTGCATTAACATCTTCCTATTTTCCATCTCTAATTGAATTAATCTTTCTGTACCATCCATGGTGTCTGAAAATTCCCTTTCTTCGTCAGGTAATCCGTAAGCTGTCATGAATCTAAACCGGTGCTACCAGATGAAACAATTATAGGTTAATTAAGAAGTTGATAATTTGTTCATCTAAAAAGATTTATATAATTAACTAAATACAATCTCGACGATGAAAAGTTTTTGTGAAAATTATGTTAAATTTTGAAAAGTATGATAATAGCAAATGTTGAATAGTTGAAGTCTAGAATTAATGAATAAGTAAGTCTAGATTAAATTAATAGGTAATGATAAGCGAGATGATAGCTTATCAAGATAATGTATTAGATAGCTTATCAAGATAAGAGATTATTAATAAAGGTAAAACAACCGATCATATTGATGAAAGGTCTGTACTGATGAATAATAATTTTATAATTAGAATAACATAAATAGAACACAGTTTCTATTTATTTAATTTATAACTTAAATAGTTTTTATAAAATTATCAATTAAAATACAAGATAGTTGAATACCTAATTTAGTATAAATCATATTAAATAACTTCTAATTAAAATAGATTTCCAATCTTTTAATCCAAATTTAAAAGACTTAATAAAACAATATGACATACCAATTCCAATCAGATTTAAACGTTGAAGCTAGCAAAAGCTGTTGTGCTGTTCTAGCACGTAATGCGCCAAAAGAAAAAATCCAATAAGGAACGCTACTGGCCACTATTT